>JAXCGZ010013671.1:0-66057 GCA_037179515.1 Halocaridina rubra
GTGTCACTGAACGCGGGTGGGTGTGTGTGTGTGGTCTGAGTGTTCTGGGTGTTACGTGTGACTGTATTGTGTGTTTGAGTGTTGCGTGTGGTGGAGGTGTTGGTGTGAGTGTTGCGTGTGGGGTTGATAGGAGTGTGAGTGTTGTTTAGGGGGATGGTAGGAGTGTGAGTGTTGTGTGATGGTGTGACAGAGTGTTTTGCTCAAAGCAACAAAAGGCTGTTAGATGCCTTATTAATTAATTTAGTAACTTAACTGTTATTTTCTAACTAAAAAATTAATTCCCACTTCTTGACTTTTGCAGATTATGATTATTTGCAATTTATATTTTAGCTTATAGCTAATTTTAAATATACCTTATTTACTCTTCTTGTACGTGTAGAAGCATAGCCCCGATATAAAGGCTGCTCCTATTTTTCGTCTGCTACGAGCCAAGAACATTCTGGAGATTGTTTACCAGTAACCTAACTTTTCATTATTATTCTCATTTTATTTTATTTGCTTCCACTTTTTGCACCTAAAAATACTGTCTCTCCCTTGCATCTCTGCTATAATTGCCTGCCAGGGACCACCACTAAAATAGTCCTTAAATTATATCAGAGCCAGTTACTGCTCTAGAAAATGTATCCTACAGATGAACTCACCAGGAGGGACAATGAGACGCTTTGGCGCTAAAACTTCGAAGAGGCAACATCTCGCCTGAGCAGTCTAAGTTTATTTCAAATCTTATTTACGTGGCATCTTCACAGGAATTCATCTAGCACAACAAGGTGAGGGATAGTGTATGGTAAAGCTCATGGGTCAAGCAAATTGGTTTATTTTCGAGAATTAGTTACATTCGTTACTGGCTAAATCTTACGGATTTTTATTCTCAGATTCCATTCCCATACACACGAAATTTTGTAGATTACCAAACTGGAATCTCACATGCCAAAGTTAATTCCTTAACCTGTAAATTACAGCTGATATACATTGCTAAGAAGTTTCTTTTCATTGAATGTGATAAACGAAAATCTCATCCTCTGAAGACCGGTTATGAGCCCATAAAAATCTATCTCTTTTCCTAATAAATTCTAATTTCATTTCACCTCTTTCTATCATCGTAAATAAAGTGTTTTACGTCAAAAACTCGTCAATAAAGCTATTTGCTATATAAACTGCAAATAATTAAAAGGTAATTTTACCCTGTTGGCTTTGCAAATATTTCCTGTTAACCACAATTTAATGAATGCATACCGTATTTATCTTGCTAATTCTTCATATGTTGGGGATAAAGTGTTTTGAGTTATAAGTTGCAAATACTTCAAAAGGTGGTTTTGCACCCTTTTTTTCATTGCAAAGTTCTTGATAACCAAAAGTGAATGAATACTGTATTTATCTCGTAGATTCTTCCTTTATCCTAAATAGAGTGTTTTAACATATTAATTGTAAATCAGTAATAAGCATTGCAACTTTTGTGGTTGCCCACAATTTTTGGAATACATACAGTACTGTATTTGTCTTGCTTATTCTTCATTTATTGTGAATATATTGTTTTCCTTTAAAACCAGTAAAGAATTAATGGTTTTGTATGCTATTTTGGTAGCATAAATATTTCTGGTTAGCTGTGAAAAACCAATATATTTTCATCCAGTAGAATGACATTGGAAACTCATTATATGTGTGCTCATGCTTTCAGTTTCCCATTATAAACAGTGTGTCATTTCTGTTTCTGAAATTGCAGTGTCCTGTATGTGACAGAGTATTTCGCTCAAAGTAACCAAAGGTTGTTAGATGCCTTATTAATTAATTTAGTAACTTGACTGTTATTTTCTAACTAAAAAAATTAATTCCCACTTCTTGACTTTTGCAGATTATGATTATTTGCAATTTATATTTGAGCTTCTAGCTAATTTTAAAAATACCTTATTTACTCTTCTTGTACGTGTAGAAGCATAGTCCCGATTTAAAGGCTGCTCCTATTTTTCGTCTGCTACGAGCCAAGAACATTCTGGAGATTGTTAACTAGTAACCTAATTTTTCATTATTATTCTCGTTTTATTTTATTTGTTTCCACTTGTTGAACCTAAAAATACTGTCTCTCCCTTGCATCTCTGCTATAAATGCCTGCCAGGGATCACCACTAAAATAGTCCTTAAATTATATCAGAGCCAGTTACTGCTCTAGAAAATGTATCCTACAGATGAACTCACCAAAACTCGAATATGCAGCCCCCTTTTGGAATCCTCACTTGAAAAAGCACATAGCTAAGCTTGAAAAAGTTCAAAGACATGCCACGAAACTGGTGCCAGAAATACGCAATCTCAGTTATGATGAGAGGCTGAGGGAATTAGACTTACCATCACTCGAAGCTAGAAGAGTGAGGGGGGATATGGTGACAGTCTTTAAATTCCTTCATGGTTATGACAGAGTGGATAGGGATCGATATTTTGATATGGCTGGCTCTAGAACTAGAGGTCATAGTTTGAAGCTTCGTAAGAAAACTTCTTTGCAGGATGTAAGGAAATACTTTTTCAGTGTAAGAGTAGTTGATAATTGGAATTGGCTAAGCGAGGAGGTAGTTAATGCTATCTCAATCCATAGTTTTAAGGACAGGTATGATAAGTATCACTAAGTATAAAATGGAACCGATGATGAGACGGGAAGATACGAGCTTTGGGCTCTTTCCCGTAAACACAATTAGCTAATCACAATTTGGTAATCACCAGGAGGGACAATGAGACGCCCTCCTTTGGTACTCAATCTTTGAAGAGGCAACATCTCGCCTGAGCAGTCTAAGTTTATTTCAAACCTTATTTACGTGGCATCTTCACAGGAATTCATCTAGCACAACAAGGTGAGGGATAGTGTATGGTAAAGCTCGTGGGTCAAGCAAATTGGTTTATTTTCGAGAATTAGTTACATTCGTTACTGGCTAAATCTTATGGATTTTATTCTCAGATTCCATTCCCATACACACGAAATTTTGTAGATTACCAAACTGGAATCTCACATGCCAAAGTTAATTCCTTAACCTGTAAATTACAGCTGATTTACATTGCTAAGAAGCTTCTTTTCATTGAATGTGATAAACGAAAATCTCATCCTCTGAAGACTGGTTATGAGCCCGTAAAAATCTATCTCTTTTCCTAATAAATTCTAATTTCATTTCACCTCTTTCTATCATCGTATATAAAGTGTTTTACGTCAAAAACTCGTCAATAAAGCTATTTGCTATACAAATTGCAAATAATTAAAAGGTAGTTTTGCCCTGTTGGCTTTGCAAATATTTCCTGTTAACCACAATTTAATGAATGCATACTGTATTTATCTTGCTAATTCTTCATATGTTGGGGATAAAGTGTTTTGAGTTATAAGTTGCAAATACCTCAAAAGGTGGTTTTGCACCGTTTTTTTCATTGAAAACAGTTCTTGATAGCCAAAAGTGAATGAATACTGTATTTATCTCGTAGATTCTTCCTTTATCCTAAATAGAGTGTTTTACCATATTAACTGTTAATCAGTAATAAGCATTGCAACTTTTGTGGGTGCCCATAATTTAAGGGATACATACAGTACTGTATTTGTCTTGCTTATTCTTCATTTATTGTGAATAAATTGTTCTCCTTTATAACCAGTAAAGAATTAATGGTTTTGTATGCTATTATGGTAGCATAAATATTTCTGGTTAGCTGTGAATAACCAATATATTTTCATCCAATAGAATGACATTGGAAACTCATTATATGTGTGCTCATGCTTTCAGTTTCCCATTATAAACAGTGTGTCATTTCTGTTTCTGAAATTGCAGTGTCCTGTATTCTACTCTGCCTGTGTGACAGAGGTAATCGTCGAGTTGAGGCCAAAGTCTTGGCATACGTCCGTGGTGCCGGGAAACGAAATCGTGCTCACCACCTCCAGGATTCGAGGCAGCAATTCATAAAATTTAATTTGAGAAATTTAATTCAATTCTCTTAATGTCATTGCATTTCCAAAATTAAAAGAAAGTTGAATTCTGAGTTTCATTTAACCAACTAGTGGCAATAGAGATGGGGTGTTCAAGTACAAATATCTGTCCTGTCTGTTTGTGAGCTCTTAACCGAGCTCGGTACTTTGAGTCTCCTTAGTAAAACAGAATCTTAACAACACTCTACCATCCTAAAACCCCAACAAGATTGGCGCCTGAACAGGGACCCGAACAGACAGACTGATTTTATAAATTTATTTTTATTTTGCTTTTTAACATTGCACATGAAACCCGATTACCATTGGCTCGATTATTGAAATGAATGAATCTTAGGCTGCACATGAAAATTTTCGCGCTAGAGACATTGCGGATAAGAAATTTTTCTTTATTTTCAGTATTAATTATGGTAACTAATATTTTTTGTTTCCCATGTGGTAAACAATATTTCAGGAAATCTACATGAGATTATGTGGTAACAGACTTTAGAAATTTTGCATGACGAGAAGACGTGTTATATAAAATTTCATTTATTTGCATGATAAGATTGAGTTTTAAAGCATTCGTGTTTTATATATCAATTAAAGGGTGATACTTGATAAGAATTGTTTATAATTCCTTGGGATTTAGGAATTGGGAGTAAGCATATTAAGTATTTTTTGCTTATAATTGTGTTTTATATTCAAGCATTGACTGCTCATAGATTAGGAAGAAAAACTTTGGTGTCATTTATCGAGCCTAGGCTAAGCCTTTCATGTGTCTGAGATGTCACTTGAAAATAAATTTTCTCATTACTAGTAGAAATGTGTAATCTGGCTGCCTAGTAAGCTGTTAGCTTATCGTTGGTGTATTTTGCATGGGATCTGTGCTCATTTGGTAACACTCCAGAAATTTACTTACGACATTTTATTTGTGGGTACTGCCATATACGCGCTCATGCGCAGGCACGACCGCTATACTGTACTTGTTCGTATTACTTACGACATTTTATTTGTGGGTACTGCCATATACGCGCTCATAGGCAGGCACGACCGCTATACTGTACTTGTTCGTATTACTTACGACATTTTATTTGTGGGTACTGCCATATACGCGCTCATACGCAGGCACGACCGCTATGCTGTACTTGTTTGTAATCTCAGGCACTGGGTCCTAGTCGGTAAAATTCGTTGTTGCTCATTCCTTTCATTTGCACCATAACTGCAGGTACTGCCACGTATTGCTGTTAAGCAGGCACGACTGCCATTCTGTATTACCAGTGTTTCATGCACTGTTTTGCAACATTTTGTTGCTGTTGCAAATGATTGTGTTGCTCATTCCTTTCATTTGCACAATAACCGCAGGTACTGCCACATATTGCTGTTAAGCAGGCACGACTGCCATCCTGTATTACCAGTGTTTCATGCACTGTTTTGCAACATTTTGTTGCTGTTGCACTTGATTGTGTTGCTCATTCCTTTCATTTGCACCATAACTGCAGGTACTGCCACGTATTGCTGTTAAGCAGGCACGACTGCCATTCTGTATTGCCAGTGTTTCATGCACTGTTTTGCAACATTTTGCTGCTGTTGCACTTGATTGAATTTTGAGTCACTTTTATGGTGATGTTTTGAGATCACTTTTACGTTTAAGTTTGAACTGTGGTGTTGAATTTTTTTTTCTCTCCTTGGTGTTGTGTGGTTCTTTCATTTTTTTTTTCTACTACTGTATTGTAGAGATTTGTTTTTATGTGTGGTTGTTTTGGCACTTCGTTATTGACTGTTTAGGAAACAAACATGGAAACCGTCAAAACATTTGATGAGGAGCATTACCTGGACATAATGATTGCTAGGGGTGAGAGATACGGTTTTTCCCCAAGACAGAAGCTCTTCGAATGGGCTCATGAGAAGATGGTTGAGCGCCGAGATAAGCTGGAGAAGAGAGCAAGTGATGAGGCAGAAGCACAACGTGAGGAGGCACAAGCACAACGTGAACATGAGCTTGCGCTTGCTCGGCTTCGAGCGGGAATCCCAGACAGTAGTCCTTTATCCGGAAATAAAGATTACAGGAACGGGAAGCACAATAGCCCCACGCAGAACTTCAATCGTCCAGCTCCTCCTCCTCACACTTCTAAACCTTATTACAGCCATGCACCCACACTCAAGAAGGATGACCCGGTAAGACCTAAGCCTCAGCAGTTAAGAGGCAAAGGCCATTACTCTGCTCCACCTTCCCAGGGTTTTCAGCCAAACTCTAAGAGCCACCACGCTCCCTCACACAGCGGCTGCCCACATAGCCGTCTGGCCACTCACTCAGCCCATGTTGTGGAAACAGGGCCAGAAAGGGCCAATGAGGATAATGCCGAGGAACCACCACACAAACTTGCCAATGTGGAATTCATCGAACATGATGATCTGGAAATGATCCCAAAATGCCTAGAAACCATAAATGGTGTGGAAGCTGAGATAGCCCTTGACACAGGGGCCAGTGGCATACTTGTTGACGAGAGATTCGTCAGGGATGAAGATTTTACCAGCAAAGTCGTTCGTGTGCGTGTTGCTAAAGGAACGCCCAAAATACAACACTGCTGTGTCATTAACCTGGATTGCAAATACTACAAGGGAAAAGCCCCAGATGTGGCGATGTTTGGGCTTATGTACCCTGTCTTGATTGGTCGTGCACTGAACCTAGTTCCTACTTACCAGGCCGACCTCTACCATAAGGACATTTCTCGTTATAACTTCCCTCGGGGGAAGTCACATGAAGCCATTTCAGCAGCAACTCCTGGCCTCGATGCCAAGAATATGGACGATTCTCCGACTGACTCCATTGAGTCTGCTGCAGTCAGTACACGTAATGTGGAACGCGGAGAGTTTCCCCCTCCTTTACCAGATGATGTACCTCTCGAGCCATTGAAGTCCCGTCCAGACTTTGCCATATTGCAGCAAGATTGCCCCAGCCTCAAACACTGGATGCAGCAGGCCACCGAGAGAAGGACCTTCACGGTGAGAGGAGGAGGCCAGATCATATACGTCCTTGAAGATGGAGTACTTCGTAGGCATGTGACTAAAGATGGCCACACCTTTAAACAGTTGGTGGTGCCCGCTTCATTGCGCTGCCAGGCTATGTATGTGGCACACCATTTACCTCTGAGTGGACACAGAGGCAAAGCAAAAACTCGGCACGTCCTTCAGAAGGCTTTTGCATGGCCAAACATGTACACCGAGGTAGACAGATATGTAGGCTCCTGCCCTGTCTGTCAATCCACCTCAACGGCACCGGTACCGAAACTTCCCCTGGGGATAACTAAGCTCTCAATGGAGCCATTTTCCAAGGTCGCTATTGACATACTAGATCCTATTAATCCAGCTTCGTCCACGGGGAAACAATTCCTCCTGGTATATGTCAACCTGGCAACAAGGTACCCAGATGCATTGCCACTGTCTTCTATCACAACTGAAGCAGTCGCTCATGCCCTATTTGAAATCTGCTCCAGGGTCGGCTTTCCTGAGCAGGTCACGTCTGACAATGGAAGTCAGTTTACAAGTAGGCACTTTGAGGCTTTCTGTAACCTTTTAGAAATGAAGCATATTCGTACGAGTGTCTATCATGCCCAATCAAATGGAGCATGCGAACGCTATAACGGGACATTGAAGCGATGTTTGCGCAAGCTAGTGATAGATATACCTAGGCAGTGGGACAAGTACGTCCCTGCTGCACTTTTCTCCTTCAGAGACACGCCCCACGACACTACTGGATACTCGCCTTTCGAGCTGATTTATGGTCATAAGGTCAGAGGCCCAGTAGAATTCTTGGCAGAATGTTGGGCTTCACCTACCATTGAAGATGACGATAGGGCCGTTCATGAGTATATTTTGAAGTTTTTGTCTCACCTCAAAAAGGCTTGGAAAACTGCACAATTAGCCATTAAGGGTCACCAGCAGACTGCCAAGCTCCTCTTTGACAAGCGTGCACGGCGTCGTGCCCTGACACCCGGAGATCGAGCTCTGTTACTTCTTCCAACAGATACCCACAAGCTAATGCTACGCTGGAAAGGACCGTACACTGTGGTACATCGGGTGACCCCGGACAATTATGTGCTAAATGTTGATGGCAAACCGGAAATACCACATTAACCAGCTGAAACATTATTGTGAGGACCCGGAGGCTCACAGGGATCCTGCGCTGGCGCTCCCAGCAACCCCTATAGATGCCCCCAGCATCAACAGAACCTCCGAGGCTGCAGCAACACAGGTGCTCCATTATAGCCCTTCCAATTGAAGACATAAGCTTAGCTTTTGATGATGGTAAGGATCCTGCCATTCCCACACACCGAAAAGAAAGTGTGAGCAATTGCATTATTAACTCCAGACTGCAACCGAGTCAATGGGAACAGCTGAACAAGCTATTAGAGGACTATGAGAACGTCTTCAACGACCTCCCATGCATTACCACTACCCTTGAGCATCATGTCAGATTGACTGACCCAGAGCCATTTTGGCATTCCTATGGTCTTCCCCACCAGCTGTCCTTACGGCTGAAGGAAGATCTTGACACTTGGGTCCGCCTCGGAATAGTTGAAAAGAGCATTTCGCCTTGGTGTTTGCCGTTACTGGCAGTGCGTAAGCGAGATGGCAGTCACAGGTTCTGCCTTGACTGTCGTAAGCTTAACTCCCGTACCATTTTTGATGGAGAGCCCATTGCTGACGCCGAGCATATTTTCTCGTTGCTTTCCCAAGCCCGTTACCTGTCCAAGTTGGATTTGGCCAGTGGATTTTGGCAAGTCCCGTTGACCGAGACTACCAAGCCTCTTACAGCTTTTTCCACAAGATATGGTCTATACCAGTTCAGGGTCATGCCTTTTGGTATGGTAAATGCCCCTGGCTGCTTCAGCAGACTCATGAGGATAGTACTACAGGATCTCGACAATGTTTCATGCTTTATAGATGACATCCTGGTGCATTCTCAGGATTGGTCATCGCACCTCGAGACACTCCGCAGAGTTCTCACTCGTCTGAACCAGCATGGACATCATTTAAAGCCTTCCAAATGTGAGATTGGTTTCACACAATTGCAGTATCTCGGCTACGTGGTTGGAGAAGGAGTTATGTCCCCTTTACATGACAGGGTACAAGCTATTAAGGATATGGAGAAACCTGCTACTGTCACTCAACTGAGATCATTCCTGGGTAGTGTCGGCTACTACCAACGGTTCATTCCACACTTTAACACTATCACTGCCCCTTTGCAGCAAATGACCTCCTCGAAGAAAAGTAAATCCTCCCCTGTCCAATGGACAGAAGAAGCGGAGAGAGCATTTTTCAAGCTCCGAGAAGCATTGGCTGGTGAGCCAGTATTACAGCTGGTAAACCCTGATTTTCCATTTATCTTGCAGACCGACGCCTCAGACGAAGGCCTGAGTGCCGTGCTCTTGCAAGCCCGATCAGACAAATCAGCAGAAGTAGCTCCAGTGCAATATGTAAGCCGCAGGCTTCGCCCTGCAGAGCAAAATTACTCCACCGTGGAGAAGGAAGCTCTAGCTGCATATTGGGCAATAAAGAAATTTGAAGTCCATCTGTATGGCCAACATTTTATACTGAGAACCGACCACCGACCTCTCCTATATTTACAGACTGCAGACAAGCTAAATCCTCGTCTGAAAAGGTGGGCACTTTACCTGAATCTCTTCAAATTCACTGCCCAACATGTTCATGGCAAGGACAATGACCTTGCTGATCTACTAAGTCGACGGTCGTTACCCTCAAATGAGGAAGCTGGTGCTGTTAGCCTAAATTTGACTAGTCAGTCAAGATTACTTCTCTGATGTGTTGTTTATTTTTTATGTTTATCTGTTATGTCTTTAATACTGTACTGCTCTTGTTTATTTTAGCGTACAAACGTTATTCCTAATGGAAGATGAAAAAGATGAAGAATAATTCTTTGATCGTAGTTTTATATTTCCCTTTGTGGGACTTTAAAAGCCAGAACATGGTGGAAACATTTTAGTTTAGTGTTGAATAGATGAAACTTTTAAATCAGTCGCCAATGTTAATGACGACGTGGTTCATATTTTACATTTGCGTATACTGTATTTTTTTTATATTATATTATTGCCTTCTTGCATGTGAAGCATTCATAAACTTAAATATTGATATTCACTGATATCTAATTGTGAATTAATTTTCTTGAAATTTGAATTTGATCACATTTCTTTTATGTTTTGCATGTCATTTAATGTTTTGTTTACAAGACTTGTTCACTTTTCCTAATAGTATGATATGTTCCAGTGGTGGATCCCATTCTTATTGTTCATTTGTTCCTTTCCATGAGAAGGATATCTCATCCCTCATAATAACACTGAAGTCACCGTAACTTCCTCTGTTCTTTTTTCGCCTTCTATAGTAGAATTTTGCTAAATCAATATTCTCTAGAAAGGGCCTTTGTGACAGAGTGTTTCGCTCAAAGTAACCAAAGGCTGTTAGATGCCTTATTAATTAATTCATTAACTTGACTGTTATTTTCTAACTAAAAAAATTAATTCCCACTTCTTGACTTTTGCAGATTATGATTATTTGCAATTTATATTTTAGCTTATAGCTAATTTTAAATATACCTTATTTACTCTTCTTGTATGTGTAGAAGTATAGTCCCGATTTAAAGGCTGCTCCTATTTTTCATCTGCTACGAGCCAAGAACATTCTGGATATTGTTTACCAGTAACCTAACTTTTTATTATTATTCTCGTTTTATTTTATTTGCTTCCACTTGTTGCACCTAAAAATACTGTCTCTCCCTTGCATCTCTGCTATAATTGCCTGCCAGGGACCACCACTAAAATAGTCCTTAAATTATATCAGAGCCAGTTACTGCTCTAGAAAATGTATCCTACAGATGAACTCACCAGGAGGGACAATGAGACGCTCTCCTTTGGCGCTCAAACTTCGAAGAGGCAACATCTCGCCTGAGCAGTCTAAGTTTATTTCAAACCTTATTTACGTGGCATCTTCACAGGAATTCTTCTAGCACAACAAGGTGAGGGATAGTGTATGGTAAAGCTCGTGGGTCAAGCAAATTGGTTTATTTTCGAGAATTAGTTACATTCGTTACTGGCTAAATCTTACGAATTTTTATTCTCAGATTCCATTCCCATAAACACGAAATTTTGTAGATTACCAAACTGGAATCTCACATGCCAAAGTTAATTCCTTAACCTGTAAATTACAGCTAATTTACATTGCTAAGAAGTTTCTTTTCATTGAATGTGATAAACGAAAATCTCATCCTCTGAAGACTGGTTATGAGCCCGTAAAAATCTATCTCTTTTCCTAATAAATTCTAATTTCATTTCACCTCTTTCTATCATCGTAATTAAAGTGTTTTACGTCAAAAACTCGTCAATAAAGCTATATGCTATATAAATTGCAAATAAATAGCTAAAGTGTTTTATGCTATATACTGCAAATAATTAAAAGGTAATTTTGCCCTGTTGGCTTTGCAAATATTTCCTGTTAACCACAATTTAATGAATGCATACTGTATTTATCTTGCTAATTGTTCACATGTTGGGGATAAAGTGTTTTGAGTTATAAGTTGCAAATACCTCAAAAGGTGGTTTTGCACCCTTTTTTTTCATTGCAAAGTTCTTGATAACCATAAGTGAATGAATACTGTATTTATCTCGTAGATTCTTCCTTTACCCTAAATAGAGTGTTTTACCAAATTAATTGTAAATCAGTAATAAGCATTGCAACTTTTGTGGTTGCCCACAATTTAAGGAATACATACAGTACTGTATTTGTCTTGCTTATTCTTCATTTATTGTGAATAAATTGTTTTCCTTTAAAACCAGTAAGGAATTAATGGTTTTGTATGCTATTATGGTAGCATAAATATTTCTGGTTAGCTGTGAATAACCAATATATTTTTATCCAGTAGAATGACATTGGAAACTCATTATATGTGTACTCATGCTTTCAGTTTCGCATTATAAACAGTGCGTCATTTCTGTTTCTGAAATTGCAGTGTCCTGTATTCTACTCTGCCTGTGTGACAGAGGTAATCGTCGAGTTGAGGCCAAAGTCTTGGCATACGTCCGTGGTGCCGGGAAACGAAATCGTGCTCACCACCTCCGGGATTCGAGGCAGCATTTCATAAAATTTAATTTGAGAAATTTAATTCAATTCTTTTAATGTCACTGCATTTCCAAAATTAAAAGAAAGTTGAATTCTGAGTTTCATTTAACCGACTAGTGGTAATAGAGATGGGGTGTTCAAGTACAAATATCTGTCCTGTCTGTTTGTGAGCTCTTAACCGAGCTCGGTACTTTGAGTCTCCTTAGTAAAACAGAATCTTAACAACACTCTACCATCCTAAAACCCCAACAAGATTGGCGCCTGAACAGGGACCCAAACAGACAGACTGATTTTATAAATTTATTTTTATTTTGCTTTTTAACATTGCACATGAAACCCGATTACCATTGGCTCGATTATTGAAATGAATGAATCTTAGGCTACATATGAAAATTTTCGCGCTAGAGACATTGCGGATAAGAAATTTTTCTTTATTTTCAGTATTAATTATGGTAACTAATATTTTTTGTTTCCCATGTGGTAAACAATATTTCAGGAAATCTACATGAGATTATGTGGTAACAGACTTTAGAAATTTTGCATGACGAGAAGACGTGTTATATAAAATTTCATTTATTTGCATGATAAGATTGAGTTTTAAAGCATTCGTGTTTTATATATCAATTAAAGGGTGATACTTGATAAGAATTGTTTATAATTCCTTGGGATTTAGGAATTGGGAGTAAGCATATTAAGTATTTTTTGCTTATAATTGTGTTTTATATTCAAGCATTGACTGCTCATAGATTAGGAAGAAAAACTTTGGTGTCATTTATCGAGCCTAGGCTAAGCCTTTCATGTGTCTGAGTTGTCACTTGAAAATAAATTTTCTCATTACTAGTAGAAATGTGTAATCTGGCTGCCTAGTAAGCTGTTAGCTTATCGTTGGTGTATTTTGCATAGGATCTGTGCTCATTTGGTAACACTCCAGAATTTTACTTACGACATTTTATTTGTGGGTACTGCCATATACGCGCTCATACGCAGGCACGACCGCTATACTGTACTTGTTCGTATTACTTACGACATTTTATTTGTGGGTACTGCCATATACGCGCTCATAGGCAGGCACGACCGCTATACTGTACTTGTTCGTATTACTTACGACATTTTATTTGTGGGTACTGCCATATACGCGCTCATACGCAGGCACGACCGCTATACTGTACTTGTTTGTAATCTCAGGCACTGGGTCCTAGTCGGTAAAATTCGTTGTTGCTCATTCCTTTCATTTGCACCATAACTGCAGGTACTGCCACGTATTGCTGTTAAGCAGGCACGACTGCCATTCTGTATTACCAGTGTTTCATGCACTGTTTTGCAACATTTTGTTGCTGTTGCAAATGATTGTGTTGCTCATTCCTTTCATTTGCACAATAACCGCAGGTACTGCCACATATTGCTGTTAAGCAGGCACGACTGCCAGCCTGTATTACCAGTGTTTCATGCACTGTTTTGCAACATTTTGTTGCTGTTGCACTTGATTGTGTTGCTCATTCCTTTCATTTGCACCATAACTGCAGGTACTGCCACGTATTGCTGTTAAGCAGGCACGACTGCCATTCTGTATTGCCAGTGTTTCATGCACTGTTTTGCAACATTTTGCTGCTGTTGCACTTGATTGAATTTTGAGTCACTTTTATGGTGATGTTTTGAGATCACTTTTACGTTTAAGTTTGAACTGTGGTGTTGAATTTTTGTTTCTCTCCTTGGTGTTGTGTGGTTCTTTCATTTTTTTTTCTACTACTGTATTGTAGAGATTTGTTTTTATGTGTGGTTGTTTTGGCACTTCGTTATTGACTGTTTAGGAAACAAACATGGAAACCGTCAAAACATTTGATGAGGAGCGTTACCTGGACATAATGATTGCTAGGGGTGAGAGATACGGTTTTTCCCCAAGACAGAAGCTCTTCGAATGGGCTCATGAGAAGATGGTTGAGCGCCGAGATAAGCTGGAGAAGAGAGCAAGTGATGAGGCAGAAGCACAACGTGAGGAGGTACAAGCACAACGTGAACATGAGCTTGCGCTTGCTCGGCTTTGAGCGGGAATCCCAGACAGTAGTCCTTTATCCGGAAATAAAGATTACAGGAACGGGAAGCACAATAGCCCCACGCAGAACTTCAATCGTCCAGCTCCTCCTCCTCACACTCCTAAACCTTATTACAGCCATGCACCCACACTCAAGAAGGATGACCCGGTAAGACCTAAGCCTCAGCAGTTAAGAGGCAAAGGCCATTACTCTGCTCCACCTTCCCAGGGTTTTCAGCCAAACTCTAAGAGCCACCACGCTCCCTCACACAGCGGCTGCCCACATAGCCGTCTGGCCACGCACTCAGCCCATGTTGTGGAAACAGGGCCAGAAAGGGCCAATGAGGATAATGCCGAGGAACCACCACACAAACTTGCCAATGTGGTATTCATCGAACATGATGATCTGGAAATGATCCCAAAATGCCTAGAAACCATAAATGGTGTGGAAGCTGATATAGCCCTTGACACAGGGGCCAGTGGCATACTTGTTGACGAGAGATTCGTCAGGGATGAAGATTTTACCAGCAAAGTCGTTCGTGTGCGTGTTGCTAAAGGAACGCCCCAAATACGACGCTGCTGTGTCATTAACCTGGATTGCAAATACTACAAGGGAAAAGCCCCAGATGTGGCAATGTTTGGGCTTATGTACCCTGTCTTGATTGGTCGTGCACTGAACCTAGTTCCTACTTACCAGGCCGACCTCTACCATAAGGACATTTCTCGTTATAACTTCCCTCGGGGGAAGTCACATGAAGCCATTTCAGCAGCAACTCCTGGCCTCGATGCCAAGAATATGGATGATTCTCCGACTGACTCCATTGAGTCTGCTGCAGTCAGTACACGTAATGTGGAACGCGGAGAGTTTCCCCCTCCTTTACCAGATGATGTACCTCTCGAGCCATTGAAGTCCCGTCCAGACTTTGCCATATTGCAGCAAGATTGCCCCAGCCTCAAACACTGGATGCAGCAGGCCAACGAGGGAAGGACCTTCACGGTGAGAGGAGGAGGCCAGATCACATACGTCCTTGAAGATGGAGTACTTCGTAGGCATGTGACTAAAGATGGCCACAACTTTAAACAGTTGGTGGTGCCCGCTTCATTGCGCTGCCAGGCTATGTATGTGGCACACCATTTACCTCTGAGTGGACACAGAGGCAAAGGAAAAACTCGGCACGTCCTTCAGAAGGCTTTTGCATGGCCAAACATGTACACCGAGGTAGACAGATATGTAGGCTCCTGCCCTGTCTGTCAATCCACCTCAACGGCACCGGTACCGAAACTTCCCCTGGGGATAACTAAGCTCTCAATGGAGCCATTTTCCAAGGTCGCTATTGACATACTAGATCCTATTAATCCAGCTTCGTCCACGGGGAAACAATTCCTCCTGGTATATGTCAACCTGGCAACAAGGTACCCAGATGCATTGCCACTGTCTTCTATCACAAATGAAGCAGTCGCTCATGCCCTATTTGAAATCTGCTCCAGGGTTGGCTTTCCTGAGCAGGTCACCTCTGACAATGGAAGTCAGTTTACAAGTAGGCACTTTGAGGCTTTCTGTAACCTTTTAGAAATCAAGCATATTCGTACGAGTGTCTATCATGCCCAATCAAATGGAGCATGCAAACGCTATAACGGGACATTGAAGCGATGTTTGCACAAGCTAGTGATAGATATACCTAGGCAGTGGGACAAGTACGTCCCTGCTGCACTTTTCTCCTTCAGAGACATGCCCCACGACACTACTGGATACTCGCCTTTCGAGCTGATTTATGGTCATAAGGTCAGAGGCCCAGTAGAATTCTTGGCAGAATGTTGGGATTCACCTACCATCGAAGATGACGATAGGGACGTTCATGAGTATATTTTGAAGTTTTCGTCTCACCTCAAAAAGGCTTGGAAAACTGCACAATTAGCCATTAAGGGTCACCAGCAGACTGCCAAGCTCCTCTTTGACAAGCGTGCATGGCGTCGTGCCCTGACACCCGGAGATCGAGCTCTGTTACTTCTTCCAACAGATACCCGCAAGCTAATGCTACGCTGGAAAGGACCGTACACTGTGGTACACCGGGTGACCCCGGACAATTATGTGCTAAATGTTGATGGCAATAACCGGAAATACCACATTAACCAGTTGAAGCTTTATTGTGAGGACCCGGAGGCCCACAGGGATCCTGCGCTGGCACTCTCAGCAACCCCTATAGATGCCCCCAGCATCAACAGAACCTCCGAGGCTGCAGCAACACAGGTGCTCCATTATAGCCACCCCTTACTTCCTTTATTGGAATACTCACTCTTGCGGTGGAGACAGACTTACGGGAGTGGAGTTTTTTGGAAGAAGCCCCTCTGGCCGCAGACACTGCCCTTGTAATTGAAGACATAAGCTTAGCTTTTGATGATGGTAAGGATCCTGCCATTCCCACACACCGAAAAGAAAGTGTGAGTAATTGCATTATTAACTCCAGACTGCAACTGAGTCAACGGGAACAGTTGAACAAGCTATTAGAGGACCATGAGAACATCTTCAATGACCTCCCAGGCATTACCACTACCCTTGAGCATCATGTCAGATTGACTGACCCAGAGCCATTTCGGCATTCCTATGGTCTTCCCCACCAGCTGTCCTTACGGCTGAAGGAAGATCTTGACACTTGGGTCCGCCTCGGAATAGTTGAAAAGAGCATTTCGCCTTGGTGTTCGCCGTTACTGGCAGTGCGTAAGCGAGATGGCAGTCACAGGTTCTGCCTTGACTGTCGTAAGCTTAACTCCCGTACCATCTTTGATGGAGAGCCCATTGCTGACGCCGAGCATATTTTCTCATTGCTTTCCCAAGCTCGTTACCTGTCCAAGTTGGATTTGGCCAGTGGATTTTGGCAAGTCCCGTTGAGCGAGACTACCAAGCCTCTTACAGCTTTTTCCACAAGATATGGTCTATACCAGTTCAGGGTCATGCCTTTTGGTATGGTAAATGCCCCTGGCTGCTTCAGCAAACTCATGAGGATAGTACTACAGGATCTCGACAATGTTTCGTGCTTTATAGACGACATCCTGGTGCATTCTCAGGATTGGTCATCGCACCTCGAGACTCTCCGCAGAGTTCTCACTCGTCTGAACCAGCATGGACTTCATTTAAAGCCTTCCAAATGTGAGATTGGTTTCACACAATTGCAGTATCTCGGCCACATGGTTGGAGAAGGAGTTATGTCCCCTTTACATGACAGGGTACAAGCTATTAAGGATATGGAGAAACCTGCTACTGTCACTCAACTGAGATCATTCCTTGGTAGTGTCGGCTACTACCAACGGTTCATTCCACACTTTAATTCTATTGCTGCCCCTTTGCAGCAAATGACCTCCTTGAAGCAAAGTAAATCCTCTCCCGTACAATGGACAGATGAAGCGGAGAGAGCATTTTTCAAGCTCCGAGAAGCATTGGCGGGTGAGCCAGTATTACAACTGGTAAACCCTGATTTTCCATTTATCTTGCAAACCGATGCCTCAGACGAAGGCCTGGGTGCTGTGCTCTTGCAAGCCCGATCAGACAACTCAGCAGAAGTAGCTCCAGTGCAATATGTAAGCCGCAGGCTTCGCCCTGCAGAGCGAAATTACTCCACTGTGGAGAAGGAAGCTCTAGCTGCATATTGGGCCATAAAGAAATTTGAAGTCCATCTGTATGGCCAACATTTTACACTGAGAACCGACCACCGACCTCTCCTATATTTACAGACTGCAGACAAGCTAAATCCTCGCCTGAAAAGGTGGGCACTTTACCTGAATCTTTTCAAATTCTCTGTCCAACATGTTCATGGCAAGGACAATGACCTTGCTGATCTACTAAGTCGACGGTCGTTACCCTTATATGAGGAAGCTGGTGCTGTTAGCCTAAATTTGACTAGTCAGTCAAGATTACTTCTCTGATGTGTTGTTTATTTTTTATGTTTATCTTTTATGTCTTTAGTACTGTACTGTACTTGTTTATTTTAGCGTACAAACGTTATTCCTAATGGAAGACGAAAAAGATGAAGAATAATTATTTGATCGTAGTTTTATATTTCCCTTTGTGGGACTTTGAAAGCCAGAACATGGCGGAAACGTTTTAGTTTAGTGTTGAATAGCTGAAACTGTTTTAAATCCAGTCGCCAATGTTAACGACGACGTGGTTCAAATTTTTAATTTGCGTAGTCTGTATTTTTTTTTATATTATATTATTGCCTTCTTGCATGTGAAGCATTCATAAACTTAAATATTGATATTCACTGATATCTAATTGTGATTTAATTTTCTTGAAATTTGAATTTGATCACATTTCTTTTATGTTTTGCATGTCATTTAATGTTTTGTTTACAAGACTTGTTCACTTTTCCTAATAGTATGATATGTTCCAGTGGTGGATCCCATTCTTATTGTTCATTTGATCCTTTCCATGAGAAGGATATCTCATCCCTCATAATAACACTGAAGTCACCGTAACTTCCTCTGTTCTTTTCGCCTTCTATAGTAGAATTTTGCTAAATCAATATTCTCTAGAAAGGGCCTTTGTGACAGAGTGTTTCGCTCAAAGTAACCAAAGGCTGTTAGATGCCTTATTAATTAATTTAGTAACTTGACTGTTATTTTCTAACTAAAAAAATTAATTCCCACTTCTTGACTATTGCAGATTATGATTATTTGCAATTTATATTTTAGCTTATAGCTAATTTTAAATATACCTTATTTACTCTTCTTGTACGTGTAGAAGTATAGTCCCGATTTAAAGGCTGCTCCTATTTTTCGTCTGCTACGAGCCTAGAACATTCTGGAGATTGTTTACCAGTAACCTAATTTTTCATTATTATTCTCGTTTTATTTTATTTGCTTCCACTTGTTGCACCTAAAAATACTGTCTCTCCCTTGCATCTCTGCTATAAATGCCTGCCAGGGATCACCACTAAAATAGTCCTTAAATTATATCAGAGCCAGTTACTGCTCTAGAAAATGTATCCTACAGATGAACTCACCAGGAGGGACAATGAGATGCATCTCGCCTGAGCAGTCTAAGTTTATTTCAAACCTTATTTACGTGGCATCTTCGGAATTCATCTAGCACAACAAGGTGAGGGATAGTGTATGGTAAAGCTCGTGGGTCAAGCAAATTGGTTTATTTTCGAGAATTAGTCACATTCGTTACTGGCTAAATCTAATGGATTTTATTCTCAGTTTCCATTCCCATACACACGAAATTTTGTAGATTACCAAACTGGAATCTTACATGCCAAAGTTAATTCCTTAACCTGTAAATTACAGCTGATATACATTGCTAAGAAGTTTCTTTTCATTGAATGTGATAAACGAAAATACCATCCTCTGAAGACTGGTTATGAGCCCGTAAAAATCTATCTCTTTTCCTAATAAATTCTAATTTCATTTCACCTCTTTCTGTCATCGTAAATAAAGTGTTTTACGTCAAAAACTCGTCAATAAAGCTATTTGCTATACAAATTGCAAATTATTAAAAGGTAGTTTTGCCCTGTTGGCTTTGCAAATATTTCCTGTTAACCACAATTTACTGAATGCATACTGTATTTATCTTGTTAATTCTTCATATGTTGGGGATAAAGTGTTTTGAGTTATAAGTTGCAAATACCTCAAAAGGTGGTTTTGCACCCTTTTTTTCATTGCAAACAGTTCTTGATAACCAAAAGTGAATGAATACTGTATTTATCCTAAATAGAGTGTTTTACCATATTTATTGTTAATCAGTAATAAGCATTGCAACTTTTGTGGTTGCCCACAATTTAAGGAATACATACAGTACTGTATTTGTCTTGATTATTCTTCATTTATTGTGAATAAATTGTTTTCCTTTAAAACCAGTAAAGAATTAATGGTTTTGTATGCTATTATGGTAGCATAAATATTTCTGGTTAGTTGTGAATAACCAATATATTTTCATCCAGTAGAATGACATTGAAAACTCATTATATGTGTGCTCATGCTTTCAGTTTCCCATTATAAACAGTGTGTCATTTCTGTTTCTGAAATTGCAGTGTCCTGTATTCTACTCTGCCTGTGTGACAGAGGTAATCGTCGAGTTGAGGCCAAAGTCTTGGCATACGTCCGTGATGCCGGGAAACGAAATCGTGCTCACCACCTCCGGGATTCGAGGCAGCATTTCATAAAATTTAATTTGAGAAATTTAATTCAATTCTATTAATGTCATTGCATTTCCAAAATTGAAAGAAAGTTGAATTCTGAGTTTCATTTAACCGACTAATGGTAATAGAGATGGGGTGTTCAAGTACAAATATCTGTCCTGTCTGTTTGCGAGCTCTTAACCGAGCTCGGTACTTTGAGTCCCCTTAGTAAAACAGAATCTTAGCAACACTCTACCATCCTAACCCCAACAAGATTGGCGCCGGAACAGGGACCCGAACAGACAGACTGATTTTATAAATTTATTTTTATTTTGCTTTTTAACATTGCACATGAAACCCGATTACCATTGGCTCGATTATTGAAATGAATGAACTTTAGGCTGCACACGAAAACTTTCGCGCTAGAGATATTGCGGATAAAAAAATTTTCTTTATTTTCAATATTAATTATGGTAACTAATATTTTCTTGTTTCCCATGTGGTAAACAATATTTCAGGAAATCACATGAAGCCATTTCAGCAGCAACTCCTGGCATCGATGCCAAGAATTTGGATGATTCTCCGACTGACTCCGTCGAGTCTGCCGCAGTCAGTACACGTAATGTGGAAGCGGAGAGTTACCCCTCCTTTACCAGATGATGCACCTCTAGAGCCATTGAAGTCTCGTCCAGACTTTGCCAAATTACAGCAAGACTGCCCCAGCCTCAAACGCTGGATGCAGCAGGCCAACGAGGGAAGGACCTTCACGGTGAGAGGAGGAGGCCAGATCACTTACGCCCTTGAAGATGGAGTACTTCGTAGGCATGTGACTAAAGATGGCCACACCTTTAAACAGTTGGTGGTGCCCGCTTCGTTGCGCCGCCAGGCTATGTATGTGGCACACCATTTACCTCTGAGTGGACACAGAGGCAAAGCAAAATCTCGGCACGTCCTTCAGAAGGCTTTTGCATGGCCAAACATGTACACCGAGGTAGACAGATATGTAGGCTCCTGCCCTGTCTGTCAATCCACCTCAACGGCACCGGTACCGAAACTTCCCCTGGGGATAACTAAGCTCTCAATGGAGCCATTATCCAAGGTCGCTATTGACATACTAGGTCCTATTAATCCAGCTTCGTCCACGGGGAAACAATTCCTCCTGGTATATGTTGACCTGGCAACAAGGTACCCACATGCAGTGCCACTGTCTTCTATCACAACTGAAGCAGTCGCTCATGCCCTATTTGAAAACTGCTCCAGGGTTGGCTTTCCTGAGGAGGTCACTTCTGACAATGGAAGTCAGTTTACAAGTAGGCACTTTGAGGCTTTCTGTAACCTTTTAGAAATCAAGCATATTCATAAGAGTGTCTATTATGCCCAATCAAATGGAGCATGCAAACGCTATAACGGGACATTGAAGCGATGTTTGCGCAAGCTAGTGATAGATATACCTAGGCAGTGGGACAAGTACGTCCCTGCTGCACTTTTCTCCTTCAGAGACACGCCCCACGACACTACTGGATACTCGCCTTTCGAGCTGCTTTATGGTCATAAGGTCAGAGACCCAGTAGAATTCTTGGCAGAATGTTGGGATTCACCTACCATCGAAGATGACGATAGGGACGTCCATGAGTATATTTTGAAGTTTTCGTCTCACCTCAAAAAGGCTTGGAAAACTGCACAATTAGCCATTAAGGGTCACCAGCACACTGCCAACCTCCTCTTTGACAAGCGTGCGCGGCGTCATGCCCTGACACCCGGAGATTGAGCTCTGTTACTTCTTCCAACAGATACCCGCAAGCTAATGGTACGCTGGAAAGGACCGTACACTGTGGTACACCGGGTGACCCCTGACAATTATGTGCTAAATGTTGATGGCAATAATCGGAAATACCACATTAACAAGCTGAAGCTTTATTGTGAGGACCCGGAGGCCCACAGGGATCCTGCGCTGGCACTCCCAGCAACCCCTATAGATGCCCTCAGCATCAACAGAACCTCCGAGGCTGCAGCAACACAGGTGCTCCATTATAGCCACCCCTTACTTCCTATATTGGAATACTCCACCCTTACAGTGGAGACAGACTTACGGGAGTGGAGTTTTTCGGAAGAAGCCCCTCTGGCCGCAGCCACCTCCCTTGCAATTGAAGACATAAGCTTAGCTTTTGATGATGGTAAGGATCCTGCCATTCCCACACACCGAAAAGAAAGTGTGAGTAATTGCATTATTAACTCCAGGCTGCAACCGAGTCAACGGGAACAGCTGAACAAGCTATTAGAGGACTATGAGAACGTCTTCAACGACCTCCCAGGCATTACCACTACCCTTGAGGATCATGTCAGATTGACTGACCCAGAGCCATTTTGGCATTCCTATGGTCTTCCCGACCAGCTGTCCTTACGGCTGAAGGAAGATCTTGACACTTGGGTCCGCCTCGGAATAGTTGAAAAGAGCATTTCGCCTTGGTGTTCGCCGTTACTGGCAGTGCGTAAGCGAGATGGCAGTCACAGGTTCTGCCTTGACTGTTGTAAGCTTAACTCCCGTACCATCTTTGATGGAGAGCCCATTGCTGACAACGAGCATATTTTCCCGTTGCTTTCCCAAGCCCGTTACCTGTCCAAGTTGGATTTGGCCAGTGGATTTTGGCAAGTCCCGTTGAGCGAGACTACCAAGCCTCTTACAGCTTTTTCCACACGATATGGTCTATACCAGTTCAGGGTCATGCCTTTTAGTATGGTAAATGCCCCTGGCTGCTTCAGCAGACTCATGAGGATAGTACTACAGGATCTCGACAATGTTTCATGCTTTATAGACGACATCCTGGTGCATTCTCAGGATTGGTCATCACACCTCGAGACTCTCCGCAGAGTTCTCACTCGTCTGAACCAGCATGGACTTCATTGAAAGCCTTCCAAATGTGAGATTGGTTTCACACAATTGCTGTATCTCGGCCACATGGTTGGATAAGGAGCTATGTCCCCTTTACATGACAGGGTACAAGCTATTAAGGATATGGAGAAACCTGCCACTGTCACTAAACTGAGATCATTCCTGGGTAGTGTCGGCTACTACCAACGGTTCATTCCACACTTTAATACTATCGCTGCCCCTTTGCAGCAAATGACCTCCTCGAAGCAAAGTAAAACCTCCCCTGTCCAATGGACAGATGAAGCGGAGAGAGCATTTTTCAAGCTCCGAGAAGCATTGGCGGGTGAGCCAGTATTACAACTGGTAAACCCTGATTTTCCATTTATCTTGCAGACCGACGCCTCAGACGAAGGCCTGGGTGCTGTGCTCTTGCAAACCCGATCAGACAATTCAGCAGAAGTAGCTCCAGTGCGATATGCAAGCCGCAGGCTTCGCCCTGCAGAGCGAAATTACTCCACTGTGGAGAAGGAAGCTCTAGCTGCATATTGGGCCATAAAGAAATTTGAAGTCCATCTGTATGGCCAACATTTTACACTGAGAACCGATCACCGACCTCTCCTATATTTACAGACTGCAGACAAGCTAAATCCTCGTCTGAAGAGGTGGGCACTTTACCTGAATCTTTTCAAATTCACTGCCCAACATGTTCATGGCAAGGACAATGACCTTGCTGATCTACTAAGTCGACGGTCGTTACCCTCAAATGAGGAAGCTGGTGCTGTTAGCCTAAATTTGACTAGTCAGTCAAGATTACTTCTCTGATGTGTTGTTTATTTTTCATGTTTATCTTTTATGTCTTTAATACTGTACTGTACTTGTTTATTTTAGCGTACAAACGTTATTCCTAATGGAAGACGAAAAAGATGAAGAATAATTATTTGATTGTAGTTTTATATTTCCCTTTGTGGGACTTTGAAAGCCAGAACATGGTGGAAACATTTTAGTTTAGTGTTGAATAGCTGAAACTGTTTTAAATCCAGTCGCCAATAATAATGACGACGTGGATCAAATTTTTAATTTGCGTATACTGTATTTTTTTGTATATTATATTATTACCTTCTTGCATATGAAGCATTCATAAACTTAAATATTGATATTCACTGATATCTAATTGTGATTTAATTTTCTTGAAATTTGAATTTGATCACATTTCTTTTATGTTTTGCATGTCATTTAATGCTTTGTTTACAAGACTTGTTTATTTTTCCTAATAGTATGATATGTTCCAGTGGTGGATCCCATTCTTATTGTTCATATGTTCCTTTCCATGAGAAGGATATCTCATCCCTCATAATGAAACTGAAGTCACCGAAACTTCCTGTTCTTTTTTTGCCTTCTGTAGCAGAATTTTGCTAAATCAATATTCTCTAGAAAGGGCCTTTGTGACAGAGTGTTTCGCTCAAAATAACCAAAGGCTGTTAGATGCCTTATTAATTAATTTAGTAACTTAACTGTTATTTTCTAACAAAAAAATTAATTCCCACTTCTTGACTTTTGCAGATTATGATTATTTGCAATTTATATTTTAGCTTATAGCTAATTTTAAATATACCTTATTTACTCTTCTTGTACGTGTAGAAGTATAGTCCCGATTTAAAGGCTGCTCCTATTTTTCGTCTGCTACGAGCCAAGAACATTCTGGAGATTGTTTACCAGTAACCTAACTTTTTATTATTATTCTCGTTTTATTTTATTTGCTTCCACTTGTTGCACCTAAAAATACTGTCTCTCCCTTGCATCTCTGCTATAATTGCCTGCCAGGGACCACCACTAAAATAGTCCTTAAATTATATCAGAGCCAGTTTCTGCTCTAGAAAATGTATCCTACAGATGAACTCACCAGGAGGGAAAATGAGACGCCCTCCTTTGGTGCTCAAACTTCGAAGAGGCAACATCTCGCCTGAGCAGTCTAAGTTTATTTCAAACCTTATTTACGTGGCATCTTCACAGGAATTCATCTAGCACAACAAGGTGAGGGATAATGTATGGTAAAGCTCGTGGGTCAAGCAAATTGGTTTATATTCGAGAATTAGTTACATTCGTTACTGGCTAAATCTTACGGATTTTATTTCTCAGATTCCATTCCCATACACACGAAATTTTGTAGATTACCAAACTGGAATCTTACATGCCAAAGTTAATTCCTTAACCTGTAAATTACAGCTGATATACATTGCTAAGAAGTTTCTTTTCATTGAATGTGATAAACGAAAATCTCATCCTCTGAAGACTGGTTATGAGCCCGTAAAAATCTATCTCTTTTCCTAATAAATTCTAATTTCATTTCACCTCTTTCTATCATCGTAAATAAAGTGTTTTATGTCGAAAACTCGTCAATAAAGCTATTTGCTATATAAACTGCAAATAATTAAAAGGTAATTTTACCCTGTTAGCTTTGCAAATATTTCCTGTTAACCACAATTTAATGAATGCATGCCTTATTTATCTTGCTAATTTTTCATATGTTTGGGATAAAGTGTTCTGAGTTATAAGTTGCAAATACTTCAAAAGGTGGTTTTGCACCCATTTTTTCATTGCAAAGTTCTTGATAACCATAAGTGAATGAATACTGTATTTATCTCGTAGATTCTTCCTTTATCCTAAATAGAGTGTTTTAACATATTAATTGTAAATCAGTAATAAGCATTGCAACTTTTGTGGTTGCCCACAATTTAAGGAATACATACAGTACTGTATTTGTCTTGCTTATTCTTCATTTATTGTTAATATATTGTTTTCCTTTAAAACCAGTAAAGAATTGATGGTTTTGTATGCTATTTTGGTGGCATAAATATTTCTGGTTAGCTGTGAATAACCAATATATTTTCATCCAGTAGAATGACATTGGAAACTCATTATATGTGTGCTCATGCTTTCAGTTTCCCATTATAAACAGTGTGTCATTTCTGTTTCTGAAATTGAAGTGTCCCGTACTCTACTCTGACTGTGTGATAGAGGTAATCGTCGAGTTGAGGCCAAAGTCTTGGCATACGTCCGTGGTGCCGGGAAACGAAATCGTGCTCACCACCTCCGGGATTCGAGGCAGCATTTCATAAAATTTAATTTGAGAAATTTAATTCAATTCTTTTAATGTCATTGCATTTCCAAAATTAAAAGAAAGTTGAATTCTGAGTTTCATTTAACCGACTAATGGTAATAGAGATGGGGTGTTCAAGTACAAATATCTGTCCTGTCTGTTTGTGAGCTCTTAACCAAGCTCGGTACTTTGAGTCTCCTTAGTAAAACAGAATCTTAACAACACTCCACCATCCTAACCCCAACACAAATGTATTTCATAAATCTCAGCTACAACCAATTTTAAACATCCTAAACATGACTGTCTCGTAGCATCTCATGAGTACAATTGCCTTTTAGTAAGAAAGTCTCACAAAACTCCCCTGGTTTGTAGGCGTCCTTGGTACTAGGACTAACTTGAGTTATGACTTGCTTACAATGGTTCTTTGTTCAAACAGGCGATGCAATAAGTGTTATCAAGGAGGTGAAAGGTTAATGGTTAAAATCCATTAGCTTCCTTTCTCCAAGTCTTCTACAGCCAGCCCCCATAATAAACTACACATTATACATACGAATATAGGTGTATATATGATAAAAATGAATAGACACACATACTAAGTCTAAAAGTATACATGCATGCACTTACATTGCAATAAACGAAATTATTATGCAAAACAACACTTACATATGTACATAGAAATAAATTTTCTTGAAATATATTCAAGACATCCCATATGTCATAGGGCATGATGACGAAGAAATTAAAGTGGATGTGGATGATTTCCTGTGTGTTATTACCCTTCGATCTTACAACCTCCTAAATTCGGAAATCCTGACACAGCTTCGGTAGAGGCCTACAAACGATCTCAAATTTAAATCCCTTACCAGTAAAATATAGTTAATATTACATGCATAGACATGCTTGCAAATATTTTATAAGGGGGCTTATGAACTACTGATATGTGCATTATTAAATAAAGTCTCCTCACCTTAAATTAAAACTTCCTCATACAGAATAATAATTTTCCAACATACATTCTACCTACGAGTTTTCTATTCAGTGAGCTCATTCTGTCCCTCAAACGAGAACAATGGTAGAGAACTTCAGGAGGATCTAAATAATCTGCATGAGTGGTCAGAAAAGTGGCTAATGAAATTCAATACTTCAAAATGTAAGGTAATGAGAATGGGTACAAGTGCAAGAAGGCCCAAGCTTGACTACTCGGTGGCTGGAGTACAACTTCAAGAGACAGAAATTGAGAGAGATCTAGGAGTAAACATACTGGCAGATTTGTCTCCAGAAGTACATATAAATGGCATAGTAAGGGCAGCATATGCATTCTTATCAAATGTAAGGGTAGCCTTCAGGCACATGGACAAGGAAATGTTCAGAAATATTTATGTAACCTATGTGAGGCCAAAACTCGAATATGCAGCCCCCTTTTGGAATCCGCACTTGAAAAAGCACATAGCTAAGCTTGAAAAAGTTCAAAGACATGCCACGAAAATGGTGCCAGAAATACGCAATCTCAGTTATGATGAGAGGCTGAGGGAATTAGACTTACCATCACTCGAAGCTAGAAGAGTGAGGGGGGATATGGTGACAGTCTTTAAATTCCTTCATGGTTATGATAGAGTGGATAGGGATCGATATTTTGATATGGCTGGCTCTAGAACTAGAGGTCATAGTTTGATGCTTCGTAAGAAAACTTCTTCGCAGGATGTAAGGAAATACTTTTTCAGTGTAAGAGTAGTTGATAATTGGAATTGGCTAAGCGAGGAGGTAGTAAATGCTATCTCAATCCATAGTTTTAAGGACAGGTATGATAAGTATCACTAAGTATAAAATGGAACCGATCAGGAGACGGGAAGATACGAGCTTTGGGCTCTTTCCCGTAAACACAATTAGGTAATCACAATTAGGTAATCACGTAGTTATAAATATTTCTAGAAATAAGTTAAGTCTGTACTCATCTATCCGGAAAACCTAAATTTCATTAGGAATCACGGGACTCCAAATCAAACTCGAATATCTTCTGATCCAGGTATCTCTACCATGTTTTTATACTTGAGTGTCTCGTAGTGCCTCAGGAGAGCAATTAATTACTCATTATTAAATGTATATGCACCGTCAATAATCAAGGTAAACATGAGTGTCTCATAGCATCTCATGAGTACAACTAATTACTCATTATTAAATGTAGATGCACCATCAATGATCACGGTAGCAAATGTATATCATAAATATTAATTATGACTGCTTTCACGCATTAAAATCACGTCACAATCATGAGTGTCTTGTAGCATCTCATGAGGACAACTAACTCTTTGTAAGAATGTCTCACAAAACTCCCTTCGTTTGTAGGGGGTCCTTGGTACTAGGACTAACTTGAGTTATGACTTGCTTACAATGCTTCTTTGTTCAAACAGGCGATATAATAAGCGTTATCAAGGAGGTGAAAGGTTAATGGCTAAAATCCATTAGCTTCCTTTCTTCAGGTCTTCTACAACCAGTCTCCATAATAAACTACACATCATATATACGAATATTGGTGTATATATGATAAAAATGAAAAGATACACATACTAAGTCTAAAAGTATACATAGATGCAATTACAGTACAATAAATGAAGCTATTATGCAAAACAACACTTAAAATATATTCAAGACATCCTGGGCCCCTCCAAAAAAGAAAAATGGGGGGGTCTCGTCATCAGTGCTATAATTTATCATCTGTGTTTAAGCTTGCCCACAATTCATCAACCTTTTGGGCAGCTTGATGTTCAGATCTTTCAGAATATGATGATTCCTCTTTGTATACTACTGACAACAGATTTTCTCATGAGAGCTTTTCAGACCAGGCTCTCTGAATAAGAATTTTTCCTCTTCTTAGCAAGGGTGAAATTTGAGCTAAGGGGTAAAAAAATATACCCACCAGTGACAGAGGTTTCTGTTTGGTCAACACGTCTTCTCTAGCCTTCAGACCTTTCAAACAACTAGTCAGTATTAATATTCCAGATTAAACTAAAGATTATTTCTTTAGGAGATCTAGATTTTTTCAGAAAGCCACTTATCCAGTACCCTTTGAAGTCTTGCATTGTTGGAATTCCATGTTTGCAGTGATATTTCGGGCCTTTGTCCACTCTACATCTGCAGTATTGTATACAGCAAACTGTTTCTCATCAGTGGTGCAGACATCCAACAAATTACCTACATGAACATTCTCCAATATCTCCTCCAACTGTTCTGTTAGAGACTTCATTTGTCCAAAGGCACTCTGAAAATTGTGTGGGAGAGGAGTGTGGATAGGCTTCCAGGGAACAGAATCTGTAAAACTTCCAAGTGTAGTTTTATCTTCGTAATGCACTTCTTGCTTATTTACTCCAATACTCTCTGGTTCCCACAACTTATTAATATGCTCTGTGGCCTCTTCAATCAAAAACATATTAACAGGCTCTATGGCCTCTGCAATCAGCAACTTATTAACAGGCTCTATGACATCTTCAATCAACAACTTATTAACAGGCACTATGGCCTCTTCAATCCATAACTTATTAATTGGCTCTATGGCCTCTTCAATCAAGTCTTGAGTAGAAGCAGGCAAAAACTGTTTCTACTCGCATAACAATTTGGCTTTGTACATTACTGGTATCATGAGGAATATGGCCATACAACATGACATCACCTGGTGTTTCCATCCAAGTATAGACATCCCACTTGTTAATACCACTAACAAACTGACTAAAATGTAATGCATCAATAACATTGCCAATGTTCCCCAGTACATCACCATAAATATCTTCATCAGCCAACTTGTGACCATTAAACTTTTACACATTTGCAACCTTTGCTAGTCCTGGAGTGTGGATACTAATTACCATGTCATCAAATACAAGTAATTTAACTCTGGCTTTTCTTTTCCCAAGTTTAATAACTACATTTACAACAGGAAAATTTCCTCTCTTTGTCTCAGAACGGAATGCATCAATACCAAGAAACATTTCATCTATTGGGCTTAATTCAAGCCTTTCGGCTAAGTCCCTAGTAATAAAGGAATACTGGGAACCTGTATCAAAAAATAACCTAGTGTTTACCCAAAGATTTTCCTTTGAGTTGCTTATTTTTCATCTTGCAGTAGGCAGAGCATATGAAGGTAAACTCGACTTCACCATTTGCCTTTGTACTGCATTCATAGTTATCACACCAACATGTTTCTTGTCCTTTACTAGATCTGAATATTCTTGCTCATTGCTTGACTCATCCATTAATTTTGAGCCATTTCCTGGCTGTTCATTCAGAAATGTAGGTTCTTCAAACCTTCTATGAAAACTTGACTCTTGTTCATAACACAAGGCTTCTTGATGACCATTTTTTATGCACTTGTTACAATTTAACAGAGTGTAACATTTATTTGCATAATGCCCTGACTGAGAACATGTCAAACATTTGTTACTGTCTCTCAATTTGTCTCTGTGTTCATTTATGCTTACTACTTTATTACACTGTTCAGACTTATGGCCTTTCCAACCACAGAATACATAATCTAATTTTCTATTTACTACCTTTGCAGTAGTACCATAACTACCTACACTCTTTTTAAATGACTGGGTCTCATCTCTCTGGGAGGTTTGGGTCTCTCCCTTTGTGTTACCTTTAGTATTGTTGCCCTCTATATGATTTACATATTTTTCCAGTTCCTTCAAGAGGTTTTCGAGTATAGGATATTTTGAGTCTATTTTCATGCTAATCCAGTTCTCTACATCTTCTATTAATTTCATCATCACAAGTTCTGAAAACACGCAATCAGTGTTCTCCATGTCTCTATAATTTTAAGACTTCCAGTAATGGCTTCTACTTCCTGCTTGAACTTAAAAAGTGATGAATAATTAGGAGAGGGAGTTGGTATTTTTGCCAATTTCCTCATTAAATTTCGTACAATCCTGTCCTTGCTTCCATAAACAGCTTGTAGTTGTTGAAGGCATTCATCATAACTCTCACTAGCAACAGGATATCCCTTTATGGTGTACTTTGGCATCTCCTTTAAGGGCATTTCTCAAGATGGTAAACTTTGTCATAGTTAGCATAGAAGTACTATGTACTAATCCATCAAACTTATCCCAAAACTCGTTCCATTCATCATAGTTTCCAGAGAACTGTGGTATTTTTACTTCAGGAAATTTAGGTGTGGGTTGTCCACTGGGGAGGCTTGAACTTTCAGAACTAAAAGCTCTAGTACTCTTCTTAGTTCCTAACTTATGAATCCTTTCTAGGACAGCTAAGCTAATAGCATTTGCTGTTTTAGCTAGATTGTCATGTTCTGTATCTTCCTCTTCAAAATCCCTGTGAAGGGGCTTATCCTCCACATACCCTTCTTATATCCTATCATATCTTCCAAATCTTGCTGTTAGCATTTGATGACATCTTTCTAAATATGTAATAACAAGTTTTTCATCATCTTTGGCAAGTTCTATTTGACACTGAACACAATCATGTTGAACCAATTCCCGAAAACGTTGTAATGCCTCAAGTTTAACCGACATATTGAGAAAGCAAACAGAACGTAAGATAGTTGACGTAATTATGTTATCAAAGAAACCTCGATCTTCTTTATAACATCCAGAATGCATCAAATATTCCCTCTGTAAAGGGAATTGAAGGTCAATCCTCCAAAATTTCAAGTTAATAACATACAGATATGAGGGCCGTTTTATTTTATTATTTTTTTGTTCCGTCCTGGTGTCACAATCGTTAAAAAAAAAAAATACATGCAATGCCTTTTTTTCCCGCTGAAATACGGACGGTTTTAACCGTAGAGTTTCATACAAATATCTTACGAGGTGGGAGTTTATCTCAAATGTACACTATTTTAACCACTACCAACCCAATTCTCATCCAGTTTGAAGGACTAAAAGCTGTGGAGGATTTCCTGTATGTTATTACCCTTCGATCATATAATCCCCTAAATTCAAAAATCCTGACACGGCTTCGGTAGAGGCCTACAAACAATCTCAAAGTAAATCCTCTACCAATAAAATATAGTTAATATTAAATGCATTGACATACATGCAAATATTTTATAAGGGGACTTTTGAACTACTGATATGTGAATTATTAAATAAAGTCTCCTCACCTTAAATTAAAACTTCCACATACAGACTAATTAATTTTCCAACATACATTCTACCTACGAGTGTTCTATTAAATGAGCTCATTCTGTTCCTCACATGTAGTTATAAATCTTGTTAGAAATAAGTTAAGTCTGTACTCATCTATCCGAAAAGCCCAAACGTCGTCAGCAATCACAGGACTCCGAATCAAACTCGAATATCTTCTGATCCAGGTATCTCTACCACGTTTTTCTACTTGAGTGTCTCGTAGCGCCTCAGGAAAGCAATTAATTACTCATTATTAAACGTATATGCACCGTCAATAATCATGGTAAACATGAGTGTCTCGTAGCATCTCATGAGTACAACTAATTACTCATTATTAAATGTATTTGCACCATCAATGATCACGGTAGCAAATGTATCTAAAAAATATTAATTACGCCTGCTTTCACGCATTAAAATCACGTCACAAACATGAGTGTCTCGTAGCATCTCACGAGGACAACTAACTTTTTGTAAGAAAGTCTCACAAAACTCCCTTCGTTTGTAGGGGTCCTTGGTACTAGGACTAACTTAAGTTCAAACAGGTGATATAATAAGCGTTATCAAGGAGGTGAAAGGTTAATCACTAAAATCTATTAGCTTCCTTTCTCCAAGTCTTCTACAGCCAGCATCTATAATAAACTACACATTATACATACAAATACACGTGTATACTTGACAGAAATGAACAAGTATACATACTAAGTCTAAAAGTATACATACATGCACTTACATTACAATAAACGAAACTATTATGCAAAACAACACTTATATATTTAAGTAGAAATAAACTTTCTTGAAATATATTCAAGACAGTGGAAGTCGAAAGACTAAATGAGAATAACAAAGTAGAATCAGTCATCAGGATTCCCACTACACAACGTATATTGAAAATGCACCTAACCAGTAGCATGGTAACAAAGATCAGTGGATTATCTTCTTTAACACTAAAATCAATCCTGGAGATGTTGAAGAGAAGATCTTCATCAAAATTAACAATTGCTTAAAGTGCTATAGGTTAGATCATGTCACTAGAGATTGCTCTAGTGATGTGGAGGATTTCTAATGTGTTATTAACCTTCGATCTTCTAACCCTCTAAATTCGGAAAACCTGTCACGGCTTCGGTAGAGGCCTACAAACAATCTCAAAATTAAATCCTCTACCAATAAAATATAATTATTGTATGCATAGACATACATGCGAATATTTTGTGAGGGGGTTTGTGAACTGTTGATATGTGAATTATTAAATGAATTCTCCTCACCTTAAATTAAAACTCTCTCATACAGAATGATAAATCTTTAAACATACATTCTACCTACGAGTGGTCTATTAAATGAGCTCATTCTGGCCCTCACACATAGTTATAAACATTGTTAGAAATAAGTTAAATCTGTACTTAGCTATCCGAAAAACCCAGATGTCAGCAATAACCGGACTCTGAATTAAACTCGAATATCTTCTGATCCACGAATCTCTCCCATGTTTTTCTACTTGAGTGTCTCGAAGCATCTCATGAGGACAGCTAATTCTTCATTATCAAACTTATAAGCACCGTCTATAATCAGAGTACACATGACTGTCTCAGAGTTGTGTGACAAAGTGTTTCGCTCAAAGTCACCAGAGGCTGTTAGATGCCTTATTAGTTAATTTAGTAACTTAACTGTCATTTTTCTAACTAAAAAAAATAATTCCCACTTCTTGACTTTTGCAGATTATGAATACAGTGTTGCCTCACTTATCGCGGTAGTTCGGTTCCGGGACCCGGCGCGAACCAGGAAATCCGCGAAGTAGGATCAGCCTATATGTACATAGATATTTTAATATATTTTTACGTTTACACTGTATAAACTGTCCCTATATTGTTAACATACCACCCTTTACTTCATAGATAACAGCATGCAAGCGTAAATTTATATGAAAATGATAGGAAAACTTACCGTGAATGTGATGATGACATGACATACATACTCATTTACAATTATTTTTTAATTTACGTACTGTATAAACAGTCCCTGAACTGTTAAAAAAACACCCTTTACATTATAAATAACAGCAAGCAACGTAAATTTTTATGAAAGTGATAGATAAAATTACGGTGAAGGAGGTGATGATGACGTGATATACATACTCATTTACAATTATTTTTTTGCTTACATACTGTATAAACCCTCCCTGCACTGTTAAAAAAACACCCTTTACATTATAAATAACAGCAAGCAACGTAAATTTTTATAAAAGTGATAGGAAAACTTACTGTGAATGTGATGATGATGACGTGACATACATACTCATTTACAATTATTTTTTCGTTTACGTACTGTATAAACCCTCCCTACACTGTTAAAAAAACACCCTTTACATTATAAATAACAGCAAACAAAGTAAATTTTTATGAAAGTGATAGATAAAATTACGGTGAATGAGGTGATGATGACGTGACATACATACTCATTTACAATTCTTTTTTCGTTTAAGTACTGTATAAACCCTCCCTGAACTGTTAAAAAAACACCCTTTACATTGTAAATAACAGCAAGCAACGTAAATTTTTATGAAAGTGATAGATATAATTACGGTGAATGAGGTGATGATGACGTGACATACATACTCATTTACAATTATTTTTTCGTTTACGTACTGTATAAACCCTCCCTTCACTGTTAAAAAAAATACACTTTACATTATAAATAACAGCAAGCAACGTAAATTTTTATGAAAGTGATAGATAAAATTACCATGAATGAGGTGATGATGACGTGACACACATACTCATTTACAATTATTTTTTCGTTTACGAACTGTATAAACCCTCCCTGCACTGTTAAAAAAACACCCTTTACATTATAAATAACAGCAAGCAACGTAAATTTTTTATGAAAGTGATAGATAAAATTACGATGAATGAGGTGATGATGACGTGACACACATACTCATTTACAATTATTTTTTTGTTTACAAACTGTATAAACCCTCCCTGCACTGTTAAAAAAACACCCTTTACATTATAAATAACAGCAAGCAACGTAAATTTACATTTCCAATAAAAAAATTAAAATACTGAAATTTTTTTTTTCAATATTTTAATATTTTTGCGTATACCCATAAAATAAAATAATAATTTATCCAAAAAAAAAATCGCGATAGAGTGAGAACGCGAACCAAGAAACGCGAAAATCCGGGGTAACACTGTATTTGCAATTTATATCTTAGCTTATAGCTAATTTTAAATATACCTTATTTACTATTCCTGTATATGTAGAAGCAGAGTCCTGATATAAATGCTGCTCCCAATTTTCCACCTTTTCAGTGAACCTATCAGATACGTTTTGTTTACAATTTTCTTATGATAAAATAGCTCTTGCTGATAATTTTGTTATAAATTTGACCTTGCTGTTATGTCATTAGCCTGTCTAGATATATTTCAGTAGCTTCTGTATTATTTGAGTACTTAAATTCCGTCTCATACAATGCAAGGAACGTTCTAGAGATTGCTTACCAGTAACCTAACTTTCCATTATTATTCTCGTTTTATTTTATTTGCTTCCACTTGTTGCACCTAAAATACTGTCTCTCCCTTGCATCTCTGCTATTATTGCCTGCCAGGGACCACCACTAAAGTAGTCCTTAAATGATATAAAAGCCAGCTACTGCTCTAGAAATATATCCTACAGATGAGGGACATTGAAGCCTTCTCATTTGGCAGCCAAACATCCCAGAGGCAGCATCTCGCCTCAGCAGTCAAGTTTATTTCAACCTTATTTACGTGGCATCTTCACAGGAATTCATCTGGCACAAACAAGGTGAGGGATAGTGTATGGTAAAGCTCGTGGGTCAAGCAAATTGGTTTTTCGAGAATTAGTTACATTCGTTACTGGTTAAATCCTACGAATTTTTTCTCATATTCCATTCCCATACAAACGAATTTTTGTAGATTACCTAACTGGAATCTCAGCTGCCAAAGTTAATTCCTTAACCTGGAAATTACAGCTGATATACATTGCTAAGAAGTTTCCTTTCATTGAAAGAGATAAACGAAAATCTCATCCTCTGAAGACTGGTTATGAGCCCGTAAAATCTATCCCTTCTCCTAACAAATTCTAATTTCATTTCACCCCTTTCTATCATCGTGAATAAAGTGTATTACGTCAAAAACTCGTCAATAAAGCTATTTGCTATATAAATTGCAAATAATTAATTATTTAACTAAAGTATTTTATGCTATAAACTGCAAATAATTAAAAGGTAATTTTACCCTGTTGGCTTTGCAAATATTTCCTGCTAACCACAATTTAATGAATGCATACTGTATTTATCTTGCTGATTCTTCATATGTTGGGGACAAAGTGTTTTGAGCCATAAGTGCAAATACTTCAAAAGGTGGTTTTGCCCCCCCCCCCTTTTCATTGCAAACAGTTCTTGATGACTATCAGTGAATGAATACTGTATTTATCTCGTAGAGTCTTCCTTTATCGTAAATAGAGTGTCTTACCATATTAATTGCAAATCAGTAATAAGCATTGCAACTTTTGTGGTTGCCCACAATATAAGGAATACATACAGTACTGTATTTGTCTTGCTTATTCTTCATTTATTGTGAATAAATTGTTTCCTTTAATACCAGCAAAGAATTAATGGTTTTGTATGCTATTTTGGTAGCATAAATATTTCTGGTTAACTGTGAATAACCAATATATTTTCATCCAGTAGAATAATATTGGAAACTCATTATATGTGTACTCATGCTTTCAGTTTCCCATTATTAACAACAGTGTGTCGTTTCTGTTTCTGCAATTGCAGTGTCCTCTATTCTACTCTGCCTGTGTGACAGAGGTAATCATCGAGTTGAGGCCAAAGTCTTGGCATACATCTGTGGTGCCGGGAAACGAAATCGTGCTCACCACCTCCGGGATTCGAGGCAGCATTTCATAATATTTAATTTGAAAAATTTAATTCAATTCTTTTAATGTCATTGCATTTCCAAAATTAAAAGAAAGTTGAATTCTGAGTTTCATTTAACCGCGTAGTGGTATAACGGGTGGGCTGTTCAAGTACAAATATCTGTCCTGTCTGTTTGTGAGCTCTTAACCGAGCTCAATACTTTGAGTCCCCTTAGGAAAACAGAATCTTAATAACACTCTACCATTCAACCCATCGAGATTGGCGCCCGAACAGGGACCCGAACAGACAGTCTGATTTTAATAAATTTATTTTTATTTTGCTTTTTAACATTGCACATGAAACCCGATTACCATTTGCTCGATTATTGAAATGAATGAATCTTAGACTGCACACAAAAATTTTATCGCTAGAGACGTTGCGAATCAGAAATTTTTTTTTAATTTTCAAAATTGATTATGGTAACTAATATTTTCTTGTGTCCCATGTGGTAAACAAAATTCCAGGAAATCTACATGAGATTATGTGATTACCTAATTGTGATTACCTAATTGTGTTTACGGGAAAGAGCCCAAAGCTTGTATCTTCCCGTCTCCTGATCGCTTCCATTTTATACTTAGTGATACTTATCATACCTGTCCTTAAAACAATGGATTGAGATAGCATTAACTACCTCCTCGCTTAGCCAATTCCAATTATCAACTACTCTTACACTGAAAAAGTATTTCCTTACATCCTGCAAAGAAGTTTTCTTACCAAGCTTCAAACTATGACCTCTAGTTCTAGAGGCAGCCATATCAAAATATCGATCCCTATCCACTCTATCATAACCATGAAGGAATTTAAAGACTGTCACCATATCCCCCCTCACTCTTCTAGCTTCGAGTGATGGTAAGTCTAATTCCCTCAGCCTCTTATCATAACTGAGATTGCGTATTTCTGGCACCAGTTTCGTGGCATGTCTTTGAACTTTTTCAAGCTTAGCTATGTGCTTTTTCAAGTGCGGATTCCAAAAGGGGGCTGCATATTCGAGTTTTGGCCTCACATAGGTTACATAAATATTTCTGAACATTTCCTTGTCCATGTGCCTGAAGGCTACCCTTACATTTGATAAGAATGTATATGCTGCCCTTACTATGCCATTTATATGTATTTCTGGAGACAAATCTGCCATTATGTTTACCCCTAGATCTCTCTCATTTTCTGTCTCTTGAAGTTGTACTCCAGCCACCAAGTAGTCAAGCTTGGGCCTTCTTGCACTTGTACCCATTCTCATTACCTTACATTTTGAAGTATTGAATTTCATTAGCCACTTTTCTGACCACTCATGCAGATTATTTAGATCCTCCTTAAGTTCTCTACCATTGTTCTCGTTTTTTACTTTCTTCACAATCTTTGCATCATCTGCAAACATATTCATGAATGAATTTATAGACTCTGGTAGGTCATTTACATATACAAGGAACAAAAGTGGCCCTAAAACTGAACCCTGTGGAACTCCACTACTAACTCTTCTCCATTCAGACACTGAGTGTCTTACTCTAACCCTCTGTTCCCTTCCTTCTAAGTAAGTTTTTATCCATTCCAAAACATTTCCACCTATTCTAGCCATTGATTGCAGCTTCCTAATAAGTCTCCCATGTGGAACAGTGTCAAACGCTTTCTGGAAGTCTAGGGATATGCAATCTGCCCAGCCCTCTCTTTCCTGTAAGATTTGGCTTACCTCATCATAAAATTCTAATAAGTTTGTTACTGTTGATCTACCTTCTCTGAAGCCATGTTGCCTCACTGACAAAAAGTTGAAGGATTCCAAGTGAAGAGAGATATGTTTCCTTAGTAGTTTCGCCATAACTTTGCAAACTATGCTGGTCAAGGAAACTGGTCTATAGTTCAGAGCTGTATCCCTCCTTCCCTTTTTGAAGATAGGTATCACATTTGCTTGTTTCCAGCATCTTAGAATTTCCCCCGACTCCAGTGACTCCTTAAATATGATACTTAGTGCCACTGATATTGTGTTTGTGCATTTTTTAAGCACATGAGGGGATATGTCATCAGGACCTGTAGCTTTATGAACATCTAAATCCATCAGCGCTTTGCATACCTCTGTGGCTGTAAGGTTGATGTTCTCTAATACCGGCCCTTGAGCTTCTATCACTGCAATCTGAGGGGGTGGGGTATTTTCTACTGTAAATACTGACTGAAACTCCTTGTTCAATTCTTTGCAGATCTCTTCATCCGTCTCAGTGATGCTTCCATCCGCTCTCTTTAGCCTTAAAACCTGTTCTTTTACCTTCAGTTTTCCTCTGATAAAGCTGTGGAAAAGCTTGGGATTTTCTTTAGCCTTCCTGGTGATGTCCCTCTCATAGTCTCTCTCTGCTTCTCTCCTTTTACTTAGGTAGTCATTTCTTGCTCTTTTGTAAGTTTGCCAGGCATTTATGTTTTTTCTCCTCCTATGCCTTTTCCAGCATTTGTCTCTCTACTCCTTATCTCTTTTACACCCATTATCGAACCATTTCTCTCTGGCATGAATTACACCTACTTTGGTGACAGGTATGCAGCAATCTATTATCTTCCCATATTTCTCACAAAAGATGTCATACATTTCTTGTACAGATTTGTTGTAAAATAAGGTTCTCCAGTCAATAACTGCAAAAAGCTCATTCATTTTGATGTAATCTCCTTTCGGATAGTTCCTCCTCATGACTTAAGAAATTTTGCATGATGAGAAGACATGTTATTTAAAATTTCATTTATTTGTGTGATAAGATTGAGTTTTAAAGCATTCGTGTTTTATATATCAATTAAAGGGTGATACTTGATAAGAATTGTTTATAATTCCTTGGGATTTAGGAATTGGGAGTAAGCATATTAAGTATTTTTTGCTTATAATTGTGTTTTATATTCAAGCATTGACTGCTCATAGATTGGGAAGAAAAACTTTGGTGTCATTTATCGAGCCTAGGCTAAGCCTTTCATGTGTCTGAGTTGTCACTCAAAACTAAATTTTCTTATTTCTAGTAGAAATGTGTAATCTGGCTGCCTAGTAAGCCATTAGCTTATCTATTGTGCATTTTTCATAGGATCTGTGCTCTTTTGGCAACACTCCAGAATTTTACTTACGACATTTTATTTGTGGGTACTGCCATATACGCACTCATACGCAGGCACGACCGCTATACTGTACTTGTTTGTATTCTCTGGCACTGGGTGCTAGTCGGTAAAATTCGTTGTTGCTTATTCCTTTCATTTGCACCATAACCGCAGGTACTGCCACGTATTGCTGTTAAGCAGGCATGACTGCCATCCCGTATTACCAGTGTTTCATACACTGTTTTGCAACATTTTGCTGCTGTTGCACTTGTGTTGCTTATTCCTTTCATTTGCACGATAACCGCAGGTACTGCCACATATTGCTGTTGAGCAGGCATGACTGCCCTTCTGTATTACAAGTGTTTCATGCACTGTTTTGCAACATTTTGCTGCTGTTGCACTTGATTGTATTTTGAATCACTTTTATGGTGAGGTTTTGAGATCACTTTTACTTTTAAGTTTGAACTGTGGTGTTGAATTTTTGTTTTTCTCTTCTCGGTGTTGTGTGGTTCTTTCATTTCTTTCTACTATTGTAGAGATTTGTTTTTTGTGGTTGTTTTGGCACTTTGTTATTGACTGTTTAGGAAACCACCATGGAAACCAGGAAGTCACAGGAAACAAACATGGAAACCAACGAAACATTCGATGAGGAGCGTTACCTGGAAATAATGATTGCTAGGGGTGAGAGATACGGTCTTTCCCCAGGGCAGAAGCTCTTCGAATGGGCCAATGAGAAGATGGTTGAACGCCAAGAAAAGCTGGAGAAGAGAACAAGTGGTGGGGCACAAGCACAACGTGATGAGGAACAAGCACAATGTGATGAGGCACAAGCACAACGTGATCAGGCTCAATGTTGTGGTTAGGATGGTTGTTGGGGTTTAGGATGCTAGAGTGTTGTTAAGATTCTGTTTTACTAAGGGGACTCAAAGTACCGAGCTCGGTTAAGAGCTCACAAACAGACAGGACAGATATTTGTACTTGAACACCCCATCTCTATTACCATTAGTCGGTTAAATGAAACTCAGAATTCAACTTTCTTTTAATTTTGGAAATGCAATGACATTAAAAGAATTGAATTAAATTTCTCAAATTAAATTTTATGAAATGCTGCCTCGAATCCCGGAGGTGGTGAGCACGATTTCGTTTCCCGGCACCACGGACGTATGCCAAGAATTTGGCCTCAACTCGAAGATTACCTCTGTCACACAGGCAGAGTAGAATACAGGACACTGCAATTTCAGAAACAGAAATGACACACTGTTTATAATAGGAAACTGAAAGCATGAGCACACATATATTGAGTTTCCAATGTCATTCTACTGGATAAAATATATTGGTTATTCACAGCTAACCAAAAATATTTATGCTACCATAATAGCATACAAAACCATTAATTCTTTGCTGGTATTAAAGGAAAACAATATATTCACAATAAATGAAGAATAAGCAAGACAAATACAGTACTGTATGTATTCCTTACATTGTGGGCAACCACAAAAGTGGCAATGCTTATTACTGATTTACAATTAATATGTTAAAACACTCTATTTAGGATAAAGGAAGAATCTACGAGATAAATACAGTATTCATTCACTTTTGGTTATCAAGAACTGTTTGCAATGAAAAAAGGGTGAAAAACCACCTTTTGAGGTATTTGCAACTTATAACTCAAAACACTTTTTCCCCAACATATGAAAAATTAGCAAGATAAATACGGAATGCATTCATTAAATTGTGGTTAACAGGAAATATTTGCAAAGCCAACAGGGTAAAATTACCTTTTAATTATTTGCAATTTGTATAGCAAATAGCATTATTGACGAGTTTTTGACGTAAAACACTTTATTTACGATGATAGAAAGAGGTGAAATAAAATTAGAATTTATTAGGAAAAGAGATAGATTTTTACGGGCTCATAACCAGTCTTCAGAGGATGAGATTTTCGTTTATCACATTCAATGAAAAGAAATTTCTTAGCAATGTATATCAGCTGTAATTTACAGGTTAAGGAATTAACTTTGGCATGTGAGATTCCAGTTTGGCAATGTACAAAATTTCGTGTGTATGGGAATGGAATCTGAGCATAAAAATCCGTAAGATTTAGCCAGTAACGAATGTAACTAATTCTCGAAAATAAACCAATTTGCTTGACCCACGAGCTTTACCATACACTATCCCTCACCTTGTTGTGCTAGATGAATTCCTGTGAAGATGCCACGTAAATAAGGTTTGAAATAAACTTAGACTGCTCAGGCGAGATGTTGCCTCTTGGAAGATTGCGCCAAAAAGAGGACGCCTCAATGTCCCTACTGGTGATTACCTAATTGTGATTACCTAATTGTGTTTACGGGAAAGAGCCCAAAGCTCGTATCTTCCCGTCTCCTGATCGGTTCCATTTTAGACTTAGTGATACTTATCGTACCTGTCCTTAAAACTATGGATTGAGATAGCATTAACTACCTCCTCGCTTAGCCAGTTCCAATTATCAACTACTCTTACACTGAAAAAGTATTTCCTTACATCCTGCAAAGAAGTTTTCTTACGAAGCTTCAAACTATGACCTCTAGTTTTAGAGCCAGCCATATCGAAATATCGATCCCTATCCACTCTATCATAACCATGAAGGAATTTAAAGACTGTCACCATATCCCCCCTTACTCTTCTAGCTTCGAGTGATGGCAAGTCTAATTCCCTCAGCCTCTCATCATAACCGAGATTGCGTATTTCTGGCACCAGTTTCGTGGCATGTCTTTGAACTTTTTCAAGCTTAGCTATGTGCTTTTTCAAGTGCGGATTCCAAAAGGGGGCTGCATATTCGAGTTTTGGCCTCACATAGGCTACATAAATATTTCTGAACATATCCTTGTCCATGTGCCTGAAGGCTACCCTTACATTTGATAAGAATGCATATGCTGCCCTTACTACGCCATTTATATGTATTTCTGGAGACAAATCTGCCAGTATGTTTACTCCTAGATCTCTCTCATTTTCTGTCTCTTGAAGTTGTACTCCAGCCACCGAGTAGTCAAGCTTGGGCCTTCTTGCACTTGTACCCATTCTCATTACCTTACATTTTGAGGTATTGAATTTCATTAGCCACTTTTCTGACCACTCATGCAGATTATTTAGATCCTCCTGAAGTTCTCAACCATTGTTCTCGTTTTTTACTTTCTTCACAATCTTTGCATCTTCTGCAAACATATTCATGAATGAATTTACAGACTCTGGTAGGTCATTTACATATACAAGGAACAAAAGTGGCCCTAAAACTGAACCCTGTGGAACTCCACTACTAACTCTTCTCCATTCAGACACTGAGTGTCTTACTCTAACCCTCTGTTCCCTTCCTTCTAAGTAAGTTTTTATCCATTCCAAAACATTTCCACCTATTCTAGCCATTGAGTGCAGCTTCCTAATAAGTCTCCCATGTGGAACAGTGTCAAACGCTTTCTGGAAGTCTAGGAATATGCAATCTGCCCAGCCCTCTCTTTCCTGTAAGATTTGGCTTACCTCATCATAAAATTCTAATAAGTTTGTTACTGTTGATCTACCTTCTCTGAAGCCATGTTGCCTCACTGGCAAAAAGTTGAAGGATTCCAAGTGAAGAGAGATATGTTTCCTTAGTAGTTTCTCCATAACTTTGCAAACTATGCTGGTCAAGGAAACTGGTCTATAGTTCAGAGCCGTATCCCTCCTTCCCTTTTTGAAGATAGGTATCACATTTGCTTGTTTCCAGCATCTTGGAATCTCCCCCGACTCCAGTGACTCCTTAAATATGATACTTAGTGCCACTGATATTGTGTTTGCGCATTTTTTAAGCACATGAGGGGATATGTCATCAGGACCTGTAGCTTTATGAACATCTAAATCCATCAGCGCTTTGCATACCTCTGTGGCTGTAAGGTTGATGTTCTCTAATACCGGCCCTTGAGCTTCTATCACTGCAATCTGAGGGGGTGGGGTATTTTCTACTGTAAATACTGACTGAAACTCCTTGTTCAATTCTTTGCAGATCTCTTCGTCCGTCTCAGTGATGCTTCCATCCGCTCTCTTTAGCCTTAAAACCTGTTCTTTTACCTTCAGTTTTCCTCTGATAAAGCTGTGGAAAAGCTTGGGATTTTCTTTAGCCTTCCTGGTGATGTCCCTCTCATAATCTCTCTCTGCCTCTCTCCTTTTACTTAGGTAGTCATTTCTTGCTCTTTTGTAGGTTTGCCAGGCATTTATGTTTTTTCTCCTCCTATACCTTTTCCAGCATTTGTCTCTCCACTCCTTAGCTCTTTTACACCCATTATCGAACCATTTCTCTCTGGCATGAATTACACCTACTTTGGTGACAGGTATGCAGCAATCTACTATCTTCCCATATTTCTCACAAAAGATGTCATACATTTCTTGTACAGATTTGTTGTAAAATAAGGTTCTCCAGTCAATAACTGCAAAAAGCTCATTCATTTTGATGTAATCTCCTTTCGGATAGTTCCTCCTCATGTCCTCAGTGCCTCTACTCTCAGGAAGAATATCTTCAATGATATACTCCATCAACAACACACATTGGTCACTCTTTCCAATTGGTGGTTCATACTCAATATTTTCAATATCCAACACATTATCTGTGAACACTAGATCAAGTAGTGATGGCTCATCCCCACCCCTGGCTCTTGTTGGTTCCATTACATGTTGGTGTAGGAAATTACCTTGTACGCAATCTAGGAATCTTGCCCCAAATGAGTCCTCACCACTGTGTGGGTCAAGATTTATCCAATCTATCTCTTTATGATTAAAGTCTCCCATAATCAAAATCCTACATTTTTTCTCCCGTGCCATGTTAACAACTGAGTTTATGACTTCAATAGTACCTATATGACTTTCCTCATAAATTTCAAGCCTATTTTGGTTCCTTGGTGGGTTGTATACAACAGTTATTATAATGCTCTCTGACCCAGTATTTATGCGAGCAACAAGAAATTCCCTGAACTCACTTTCTATAGCCAAGTTTATTTCTTCAACTTGAATCCTCTCACTTATGAGCAGTGCTATCCCTCCACCAGTCCTCTCACATCTTTCAACCCTTAGTATTCTGAAGCCCTTAGGAAAAACTGTGACACTGTTTATGTCCTCACTCAACTTAGTCTCTGTAAATGCTACTATATCTGCCTTACTGTTGTGAATCCTATCTTTTAATTCTACTGCCTTACCAGCTAATCCATCAGCATTTGTGTATAACAATCTTAATGAGGCCCCATCCCCTGATCTTCTGTCACTATCTTCTTTATCTCCCCTTTGTCTGGAAGTATTCTGTTACGAAAATTTTTCTTCTCTTCTTCATTTCTTTCATCATTTAACCTTCTTGCCTCTTGCAACAACTTTTTGATCTTTCCCATCTCTTCCTGTGTTCTGTATCGTCTAATGAACACTTCTTTGCATTCTTGAAGGTCTTTTAGACTTTTTTTTCTCAACAATATTTCCCTACATGTTTCCCCTCTCTCAAAGGTTACTTTTGTTGGTCTCGGCTTTCCTTCCCTCGAATATTTACCTAGCTGGTGTATGATTACAATATCCTCAGGACCACATACTACTCCAAGCTTTCTTATCAGGTCTACAACCCTAACTTTATTTTCTTCAAGTCTCCCCTGCCATGTTGGCTCCTGGGATTCACTTATGCCTGAGATTACCACTGTCTTCTCCTTATCAAGTGCCTGTCTGATGAGTGGGTTTGCCCTTTCCATCACAACGTCTTTCATTTTTTCGATTACTGTCTCTTTATAGTCAACTGTTTGTATGTTTTCCAGTGCCACCACCTTTACAGCCTCTTTTACTGCCACATTCCCCTTTAGTGCATCAGCAAAGGACGTTTTCATGGCATCATTTTCCATATTCAGCTCCTGGAACTCTTTTCTGAACTGTTCAATGTTTTCCTTAATCTGGACATTCCAAGCAGCAATCTCGTCTCTCTCAGAAGAGAGCAGTGAACTAACATCTAATTCCTTTAGGTTGTCATTCAGCTGTTTGTTTTTATCTTTTTGTTTAGAAATTCTAGATTCTAGTTGACTCTTTTCCCCTTCCAGCTTCTTTATTCTTTTTTCTAGTTCCTTTCTCTCCTGCCCTTGTGCTTTATTTGCTTCCTCCAAAGATCTTATTTGTTCTCTGAGTGTTTCATTCTCTTTCATTTCTCCATCCATATTCCGAATTTTATCATCAAGGCTTATAACCATTTCCTCTAACTTCTTGATTCTCTGTTTAAGTCCCCTGATGACTACCCCTTCTCCCGACCCATGGGTGGGAGAGGTTTGGGACAGAGATGGCCTCATTTTTATGTTCTCCCTCTCACAGAATATAGAAAGAAGACGAGAAAGAGGAAAAAAAAGAAAAGAGAAAAACTTTTAATTGAGCTTCACACAGAATATTTATATCTCCATATAAGTGCTATTTAGTGACTCAGTTTGTCTCTTTTCTGGTAACACACATCTTAACTTAAAAACTTGACCATGGTAATTTAAGTATAAAAAGAAAAAGAAAAACAAAAGTCAAACCTGAAGGAAAATTCGAATTTGTGTTTGAGGTGGCACCCACCTGTTTCTGCTATATATTCTTCCTAACTGATAAACTGACTTGCTAACCAAGATATGTTATCACGGGATTAGACTTTACATTTAACTCAATATATATACAAAATAAAAAAAATAGTAAAAGAGAAAGCTAAAAGAAAAGCAAAAAAATGAAGAAAATAAGACTGCTGTACTACTTGGCAACTTAACTCAGTACTGTTGACAGGTGGATATTTGGTAATTTTTTTTTTCTTTTATTATTCAATTATTTCGTGTATCAAACTAACTAGTTAATATAAATGGGAAGGATACTGATTTTAGCAATATATAGAACCACAGGATCAGGTAAACGGCTTAAGAGCTTTCCCCAGTTTACACAAAAAATTAGGTAATGTGATGTGATGGCTCCACCTCTGGCAACTCTTCTAGATTTCCCTCAAGGCAGAACTGGACGGCAGCTTCTCTCTCTCCTCACGAAAATGTTCTCAATTTTTTTTCCTTTAATATGAACAGTCTCGTCTTACAACAAATATAAGTTTTTGTACTCACAATACTCTGCAGGATTTCAGATTTATGGAAATTATGGTAAAGTTTTCCACTAAGCACTTAGTCACTCGAAACAATTAAAACTTTAAGAGGAGCAGTTCCGTGTGTCACTGAACGCGGTGTGTGTGTGTAGGAATCTGTAGGATACATTTTCTAGAGCAGTAACTGGCTCTGATATAATTTAAGGACTATTTTAGTGGTGGTCCCTGGCAGGCATTTATAGCAGAGATGCAAGGGAGAGACAGTATATTTAGGTGCAACAAGTGGAAGCAAATAAAATAAAACGAGAATAATAATGAAAAGTTAGGTTACTGGTAAACAATCTCCAGAATGTTTTTGGCTCGTAGCAGACGGAACATGGGAGCAGCCTTTATATCGGGGCTATACTTCTACACGTACAAGAAGAGTAAATAAGGTATATTTAAAATTAGCTATAAGCTAAAATATAAATTGCAAATAATCATAATCTGCAAAAGTCAAGAAATGGGAAATATTTTTTAGTTAGAAAATAACAGTTAAGTTACTAAATTAATTAATAAGGCATCTAACAGCCTCTGGTGACTTTGAGCAAAACACTCTGTCACAATGGTTGAGTGTTGTTAAGATTCTGTTTTACTAAGGGGACTCAAAGTACCAATCTCGGTTAAGAGCTCACAAACAGACAGGACAGATATTTGTACTTGAACACCCCATCGCTTTTACCATTAGTCGGTTAAATGAAACTCAGAATTCAACTTTCATTTAATTTTGGAAATGCAATGACATTAAAAGAATTCATTTCATTTCATTTACCTTGGCTGTTTCCCCCTTTAATTGGGGGGTAGCCGACATCAAGAAAGGAAAACAAATAGAGGGATTACTTTGCTCTATGGGCAATTGTGACAGAGTGTTTTGCTCAAAGTAACCAAAGGCTGTTAGATGCCTTATTAATTAATTTAGTAACTTAACTGATATTTTCTAACTAAAAAATTTAATTCCCACTTCTTGACTTTTGCAGATTATGATTATTTGCAATTTATATTTTAGCTTATAGCTATTTTTAAATATACCTTATTTACTCTTCTTGTATGTGTAGAGGAATAGCCCCGATATAAAGGCTGCTCCTATTTTCCGTCTGCTACAAGCCAAGAACATTCTGGAGATTGTTTACCAGTAACCTAATTTTTCATTATTATTCTCGTTTTATTTTATTTGCTTCCACTTGTTTCACCTAAAAATACTGTCTCTCCCTTGCATCTCTGCTATAAATGCCTGCCAGGGACCACCACTAAAATAGTATTTAAATTATATCAGAGCCAGTTACTGCTCTAGAAAATGTATCCTACAGATGAACTCACCAGGAGGGACAATGAGACCACCTCCTTTGGCGCCGAAACATCCAAGAGGCAACATCTCGCCTGAGCAGTCTAAGTTTATTTCAAACCTTATTTACGTGGCATCTTCACAGGAATTCATCTAGCACAACAAGGTGAGGGATAGTGTATGGTAAAGCTCGTGGGTCAAGCAAATTGGTTTATTTTCGAGAATTAGTTACATTCATTACTGGCTAAATCTTATGGATTTTTATTCTCAGATTCCATTCCCATACACACGAAATTTTGTAGATTACCAAACTGGAATCTCACATGCCAAAGTTAATTCCTTAACCTGTAAATTACAGCTGATATACATTGCTAAGAAGTTTCTTTTCATTGAATGTGATAAACGAAAATCTCATCCTCTGAAGACTGGTTATGAGCCCGTAAAAATCTATCTCTTTTCCTAATAAATTCTAATTTCATTTCACCTCTTTCTATCATCGTAAATAAAGTGTTTTACGTCACAAACTCGTCAATAAAGCTATATGCTATACAAATTGCAAATAATTAAAAGGTAGTTTTACCCTGTTGGCTTTGCAAATATTTCCTGTTAACCACAATTTAATGAATGCATACTGTATTTATCTTGCTAATTCTTCATATGTTGGGGATAAAGTGTTTTGAGTTATAAGTTGCAAATACCTCAAAAGGTGGTTTTGCACCCTTTTTTTTCATTGCAAAGTTCTTGATAACCAAAAGTGAATGAATACTGTATTTATCTCGTAGATTCTTCCTTTATCCTAAATAGAGTGTTTTAACATATTAATTGTAAATCAGTTATAAGCATTGCAACTTTTGTGGTTGCCCACAATTTAAGGAATACATACAGTGCTGTATTTGTCTTGCTTATTCTTCATTTATTGTGAATATATTGTTTTCCTTTAAAACCAGTAAAGAATTAATGGTTTGTATGCTATTTTGGTAGCATAAATATTTCTGGTTAGCTGTGAATAACCAATATATTTTCATCCAGTAAAACGACATTGGAAACTCATTATAGGTGTGCTCATGCTTTCAGTTTCCCATTATAAACAGTGTGTCATTTCTGTTTCTGAAATTGCAGTGTCCTGTATTCTACTCTGCCTGTGTGACAGAGGTAATCGTCGAGTTGAGGCCAAAGTCTTGGCATACGTCCATGGTGCTGGGAAACGAAATCGTGCTCACCACCTCCGGGATTCGAGGCAGCATTTCATAAAATTTAATTTGAGAAATTTAATTCAATTCTTTTAATGTCATTGCATTTCCAAAATTAAAAGAAAGTTGAATTCTGAGTTTCATTTAACCGACTAATGGTAATAGAGATGGGGTGTTCAAGTACAAATATCTGTCCTGTCTGTTTATGAGCTCTTAACCGAGCTCGGTACTTTGAGTCCCCTTAGTAAAACAGAATCTTAACTAACACTCTACCATCCTAACCCCAACAAGATTGGTGCCCGAACAGGGACCCGAACAGACAGACTGATTTTATAAATTTATTTTTATTTTGCTTTTTAACATTGCACATGCAACCCGATCACCATTGGCTCGATTATTGAAATGAATGAATTTTAGGCTGCACACGAAAATTTTCGCGCTAGAGACGTTGCGGATAAGAAATTTTTCTTTATTTTCAATATTAATTATGGTAACTAATATTTTCTTGTTTCCCATGTGGTAAACAATATTTCAGGAAATCTACATGAGATTATGTGGTAACAGACTTTAGAAATTTTGCATGACGAGAAGACGTGTTATTTAAAATTTCATTTATTTGCGTGATAAGATTGAGTTTTAAAGCATTCATGTTTTATATATCCGTTAAAGGGTGATGCTTGTTAGGAATTATTTATATTTCCTTGGGATTTAGGAATTGGGAGAAAGCATATTAAGTATTTTTGCTTATAATTGTGTTTTATATTCAAGCATTGACTGCTCATAGATTGGAAGAAAAATTTTAGTGTCATTTATCGAGCCTAGGCTAAGTCTTTCATGTGTCTGAGTTGTCACTTGAAAATAAATTTTCTCATTACTAGTAGAAATGTGTAATCTGGCTGCCTAGTAAGCTGTTAACTTATCGTTGGTGTATTTTGCATAGGATCTGTGCCCTTTTGGTAACACTCCAGAATTTTACTTACGACATTTTATTTGTGGGTACTGCCATATACGCGCTCATACGCAGGCACGACTGCTATACTGTACTTGTTCGTATTACTTACGACATTTTATTTGTGGGTACTGCCATATACGCGCTCATACGCAGGCACGACCGCTATACTGTACTTGTTTGTACTCTCAGGCACTGGGTGCTAGTCGGTAAAATTCGGTGTTGCTCATTCCTTTCATTTGCACCATAACCGCAGGTACTGCCACGTATTGCTGTTAAGCAGGCACGACTGCCATTCTGTATTGCCAGTGTTTCATGCACTGTTTTGCAACATTTTGCTGCTGTTGCACTTGATTGAATTTTGAGTCACTTTTATGGTGAGGTTTTGAGATCACTTTTACGTTTAAGTTTGAACTGTGGTGTTGAATTTTTTTTCTCTCCTTGGTGTTGTCTGGCTCTATAATTTTTTTTCTACTACTGTATTGTAGAGATTTGTTTTTTTTTGTGTGGTTGTTTTGGCACTTCGTTATTGACTGTTTAGGAAACCACCATGGAAACCAGGCAGTCACAGGAAACAAACATGGAAACCATCGAAACATTCGATGAGGAGCGTTACCTGGCCATAATGATTGCTAGGGGTGAGAGATACGGTCTTTCCCCAGGGCAGAAGCTCTTCGAATGGGCTCATGAGAAGATGGTTAAACGCCGAGATAAGCTGGGGAAGAGAGCAATAGATGAGGCACAAGCACAACGTGATCATGAGCTTGCGCTTGCTTGGGTTCGAGCGGGATTCCCAGATAGTGGTCTCTCAACTGGAAATGGAAACCAGCCTCGGGAGAGGCCCTCCCCAATACCGAAATACGAGGACAACGGCAGGCAACCGCTTGATACTTACATCCGCTCTTTCGAAAGTCTTGCAGCAGTTAACGAAGGCACAGAGTTTGAGAAGAGTCATTGGCTGCTAACCTCCATGCCACCCCGTCTGCTCTCCCTGGTCAGTGAACTCGACCAAATGCAATTGAGGAACTATGAGAAAGTTAAAAGCACACTCCTGGCCTCACAGAACCTTTCACTAGCTGAGTGTCGTGCTAGGTATCTTTCTGCTTTCCCATTGAAGGAGGAGAACTGTAGTACCTTTGGCAAACGCAAGGCTCACCTCTTTAATGATTGGTTACGAGTTGCAAAGTGTCCTCGTGAGAAGTTGTATGCGTTCTTGATGTTTGATGCAATTGCCAATGAACTTCCTCCAGATGTTGTTGCATATGTAAGGACTCAGCTTAAGGATGAGATCGACTACGAGAAAAGTCTAGCTGCTGTGGACGAGTACCTCCAGCACAACCAGACTGGAGTACGTCTCTGTGATGTTATGAGGGCAAGAAGGGCTGATTCCAAGGTTCGTCCTCAGAGTTGTATCTCCCCCGCAGCAAGCCATGATTCTCACCGGAAAGGAGATCATAGGAACGGGAAGCACAAGGGCCCCTCGCAGAACTCACATCGTCCAGCACATCCTCCTTACACTCCAAAGCCTTATTACGTCAATGCACCCACACTCAAGAAGGATAACTCAGTAAGACCTAAGCCTCAGCAGTTCAGAGGCAAAGGCCATTACTCTGCTCCTCCTTCCCAGGGTTTTCAGCCAAACTCTAAGAGCCACCACGCTCCCTCACACAGCGGCGGCCCACAAAGCCGTCTGGCCACGCACATGGCCCATGCTGTAGAAATAAGGCCAGAAAGGGCCACTGGGGATAACGCCGAGGAACCTACGTACAAACTTGCCAATGTGGAACTCACCGAATGGGGTAATTCGCAGGTGATCCCAAAATGTCTAGGAACTATAAATGGTGTGGAAGTTGAGATAGCCCTCGACACAGGGGCCAATGGCATATTTGTTGACGAGAGATTCGTCAGGGATGAAGATTATACCAGCAAAGTCGTTCGTGTGCGGGTTGCTGAAAGAACACCCCAAATACGACGCTGCTGTGTCATTAACCTGGATTGCAAATACTACAAGGGAAAAGCCCCAGCTGTGGCAATGATTGGGCTTATGTACCCTGTCTTGATGGGTCGTGCACTGAACCTAGTTCCTACTTTCCAGGCCGACCTCTACCATAAGGACATTTCTCGTTATAACTTCCCTCAGGGGAAGTCACTTGAAGCCATTTCAGCAACAACTCCTGGCCTCGATGCCAAGAATATGGACGATTCTCCGACTGACTCCATTGAGTCTGCTGCAGTCAGAACACGTAATGTGGAACGCGGAGAGTTTCCCCCTCCTTTACCAGATGATGCACCTCTCGAGCCATTGAAGTCCCATCCAGACTTTGCCAAATTGCAGCAAGGCTGCCCCAGCCTCAAACGCTGGATGCAGCAGGCCACCGAGAGAAGGACCTTCACGGTGAGAGGAGGAGGCCAGATCACTTACGTCCTTGAAGATGGAGTACTTCGTAGGCATGTGACTAAAGATGGCCACACCTTTAAACAGTTAGTGGTGCCCGCTTCGTTGCGCCGCCAGGCTATGTATGTGGCACACCATTTACCTCTGAGTGGACACAGAGGCAAAGCAAAAACTCGGCACGTCCTTCAGAAGGCTTTTGCATGGCCAAACATGTACGCCGAGGTAGACAGATATATAGGCTTCTGCCCTGTCTGTCAATCCACCTCAACGGCACCGGTACCGAAAGTTCCCATGAGGATAACTAAGCTCTCAATGGAGCCATTTTCCAAGGTCGCTATTGACATACTAGGTCCTATTAATCCAGCTTCGTCCACGGGGAAACAATTCCTCCTGGTATATGTTGACCTGGCAACAAGGTACCCAGATGCAGTGCCACTGTCTTCTGTCAAGAGTGAAGCAGTAGCTCATGCCCTATTTGAAATCTGCTCCAAGGTTGGCTTTCCTGAGCAGGTCACTTCTGACAATGGAAGACAGTTTACAAGTAGGTACTTTGAGGCTTTCTGTAACCTTTTAGAAATGAAGCATATTCGTACGAGTGTCTATCATGCCCAATCAAATGGAGCATGCAAACGCTATAACGGGACATTGAAGCGATGTTTGCGCAAGCTAGTGATAGATATACCTAGGCAGTGGGACAAGTACGTCCCTGTTGCACTTTTCTCCTTCAGAGACACGCCCCACGACACTACTGGATACTCGCCTTTCGAGCTGATTTATGGTCATAAGGTCAGAGGCCCAGTAGAATTCTTGGCAGAATGTTGGGATTCACCTACCATCGAAGATGACGATAGGGACGTTCATGAGTATATTTTGAAGTTTTCGTCTCACCTCAAAAAGGCTTGGAAAACTGCACAATTAGCCATTAAGGGTCACCAGCAGACTGCCAAGCTCCTCTTTGACAAGCGTGCGCGGCGTCGTGCCCTGACACCCGGAGATCGAGCTCTGTTACTTCTTCCAACAGATACCCGCAAGCTAATGCTACGCTGGAAAGGACCGTACACTGTGGTACACTGGGTGACCCCTGACAATTATGTGCTAAATGTTGATGGCAATAACCGGAAATACCACATTAACCAGCTGAAGCTTTATTGTGAGGACCCGGAGGCCCACAGGGATCCTGCGCTGGCGCTCCCAGCAACTCCTATAGATGCCCCCAGCATCAACAGAACCTCCGAGGCTGCAGCAACACAGGTGCTCCATTATAGCCACCCCTTACTTCCTATATTGGAATACTCCACCCTTGCAGTGGAGACAGACTTACGGGAGTGGAGTATTTCGGAAGAAGCCCCTCTGGCCGCAGCCACCGCCCTTGCAATTGAAGACATAAGCATAGCTTTTGATGATGGTAAGGATCCTGCCATTCCCACACACCGAAAAGAAAGTGTGAGTAATTGCATTATTAACTCCAGACTGCAACCGAGTCAACGGGAACAGCTGAACAAGCTATTAGAGGACTATGAGAACGTCTTCAACGACCTCCCAGGCATTACCACTACCCTTGAGCATCATGTCAGACTGACTGACCCAGAGCCATTTCGGCATTCCTATGGTCTTCCCCACCAGCTGTCCTTACGGCTGAAGGAAGATCTTGACACTTGGGTCCGCCTCGGAATAGTTGAAAAGAGCATTTCGCCTTGGTGTTTGCCGTTACTGGCAGTGCGTAAGCGAGATGGCAGTCACAGGTTCTGCTTTGACTGTCGTAAGCTTAACTCCCGTACCATCTTTGATGGAGAGCCCATTGCTGACGCTGAGCATATTTTCTCGTTGCTTTCCCAAGCCCGTTACCTGTCCAAGTTGGATTTGGCCAGTGGATTTTGGCAAGTCCCGTTGAGCGAGACTACCAAACCTCTTACAGCTTTTTCCACAAGATATGGTCTATACCAGTTCAGGGTCATGCCTTTTGGTATGGTAAATGCCCCTGGCTGCTTCAGCAGACTCATGAGGATAGTACTACAGGATCTCGACAATGTTTCATGCTTTATAGACGACATCCTGGTGCATTCTCAGGATTGGTCATTGCACCTCGAGACTCTCCGCAGAGTCCTCACTCGTCTGAACCAGCATGGACTTCATTTAAAGCCTTCCAAATGTGAGATTGGTTTCACACAATTGCAGTATCTCGGCCACGTGGTTGGAGAAGGAGTTATGTCCCCTTTACATGACAGGGTACAAGCTATTAAGGATATGGAGAAACCTGCCACTGTCACTCAACTGAGATCATTCCTGGGTAGTGTCGGCTACTACCAACGGTTCATTCCACACTTTAATACTATCGCTGCCCCTTTGCAGCAAATGACCTCCTCGAAGCAGAGTAAATCCTCCCCTGTCCAATGGACAGATGAAGCGGAGAGAGCATTTTTCAAGCTCCGAGAAGCATTGGTGGGTGAGCCAGTATTACAACTGGTTAACCCTGATTTTCCACTTATCTTGCAGACCGACGCCTCAGACGAAGGCCTGGGTGCCGTGCTCTTGCAAGCCCGATCAGACAACTCAGCAGAAGTAGCTCCAGTGCGATATGCAAGCCGCAGGCTTCGCCCTGCAGAGCGAAATTACTCCACTGTGGAGAAGGAAGCTCTAGGTGCATATTGGGCCATAAAGAAATTTGAAGTCCATCTGTATGGCCAACATTTTACACTGAGAACCAACCACCGACCTCTCCTATATTTACAGACTGCAGACAAGCTAAATCCTCGTCTGAAGAGGTGGGCACTTTACCTGAATCTTTTCAAATTCACAGCCCAACATGTTCATGGCAAGGACAATGACCTTGCTGATCTACTAAGCCGACGGTCGTTACCCTCATATGAGGAAGCTGGTGCTGTTAGCCTAAATTTGACTAGTTGGTAAAGATTACTTCTCTAATGTGTTGCTTATTTTTTATGTTTATCTTTTATGTCTTTAATACTGTACTGTACTTGTTTATTTTAGCGTATAAACGTTATTCCTAATGGAAGATGAAAAAGATGAAGAATAATTTTTATCGTAGTTTTATATTTCCCTTTGTGGGACTTTGAAAGCCAGAACATGGTGGAAACATTTTAGTTTAGTGTTGAATAGCTGAAACTTTTAAATCCAGTCGCCAATGTTAATGACGACTTGGTTCAAATTTTTAAGTTGCGTATACTGTATTTTATTTTTGTATATTATATAATTGCCTTCTTGCATGTGAAGCATTCATAAACTTAAATATTGATATTCACTGATATCTAATTGTGATTTAATTTTCTTGAAATTTGAATTTGATCACATTTCTTTTATGTTTTGCATGTCATTTAATGTTTTGTTTACAAGACTTGTTTACTTTTCCTAATAGTATGATTTGTTCCAGTGGTGGATCCCATTCTTATTGTTCATTTGTTCCTTTCCATGAGAAGGATATCTCATCCCCAAATAACACTGAAGTCACCGTAACTTCCTCTGTTCTTTTTTCGCCTTCTGTAGTAGAATTTTGTTAAATCAATATTCTCTAGAAAGGGCCTTTGTGACAGAGTGTTTCGCTCAAAGTAACCAAAGGCTGTTAGATGCCTTAATAATTAATTTAGTAACTTAACTGTTATTTTCTAACTAAAAAATTTGTTTCCCACTTCTTGACTTTTGCAGATTATGATTATTTGCAATTTATATTTTAGCTTATAGCTAATTTTAAATATACCTTATTTACTCTTCTTGTACGTGTTGAAGAATAGCCCCGATATAAAGGCTGCTCCTATTTTCCGTCTGCTACGAGCCAAGAACATTCTGGAGATTGTTTACCAGTAACCTAACTTTTCATTATTATTCTCGTTTTATTTTATTTGCTTTCACTTGTTGCACCTAAAAATACTGTCTCTCCCTTGCATCTCTGCTATAAATGCCTGCCAGGGACCACCACTAAAATAGTCCTTAAATTATATCAGAGCCAGTTACTGCTCTAGAAAATGTATCCTACAGATGAACTCACCAGGAGGGACAATGAGACCACCTCCTTTGGCGCCGAAACTTCCAAGAGGCAACATCTCGCCTGAGCAGTCTAAGTTTATTTCAAACCTTATTTACGTGGCATCTTCACAGGAATTCATCTAGCACAAAAAGGTGAGGGATAGTGTATGGTAAAGCTCGTGGGTTAAGCAAATTGGTTTATTTTCGAGAATTAGTTACATTCGTTACTGGCTAAATCTTATGGATTTTTATTCTCAGATTCCATTCCCATACACACGAAATTTTGTAGATTACCAAACTGGAATCTCACATGCCAAAGTTAATTCCTTAACCTGTAAATTACAGCTGATATACATTGCTAAGAAGTTTCTTTTCATTGAATGTGATAAACGAAAATCTCATCCTCTGAAGACTTGTTATGAGCCCCTAAAAATCTATCTCTTTTCCTAATAAATTCTAATTTCATTTCACCTCTTTCTATCATCGTAAATAAAGTGTTTTACGTCAAAAACTCGTCAATAAAGCTATTTGCTATACAAATTGCAAATAATTAAAAGGTAGTTTTACCCTGTTGGCTTTGCAAATATTTCCTGTTAACCTCAATTTCATGAATGCATACTGTATTTATCTTGCTAATTCTTCATATGTTGGGGATAAAGTGTTTTGAGTTATAAGTTGCAAATACCTCAAAAGGTGGTTTTGCACCCTTTTTTTTTCATTGCAAAGTTCTTGATAACCAAAAGTGAATGAATACTGTATTTATCTCGTAGATTCTTCCTTTATCCTAAATAGAGTGTTTTAACATATTAATTGTAAATCAGTAATAAGCATTGCAACTTTTGTGGTTGCCCACAATTTAAGGAATACATACAGTACTGTATTTGTCTTGCTTATTCTTCATTTATTGTGAATATATTGTTTTCCTTTAAAACCAGTAAAGAATTAATGGTTTGTATGCTATTTTGGTAGCATAAATATTTCTGGTTAGCTGTGAATAACCAATATATTTTCATCCAGTAAAATGACATTGGAAACTAATTATAGGTGTGCTCATGCTTTCAGTTTCCCATTATAAACAGTGTGTCATTTCTGTGTCTGAAATTGCAGTGTCCTGTATTCTTCTCTCCCTGTGTGACAGAGGTAATCATCGAGTTGAGGCCAAAGTCTTGGCATACGTCCGTGGTGCCGGGAAACGAAATCATGCTCACCACCTCCAGGATTCGAGGCAGCATTTCATAAAATTTAATTTGAGAAATTTAATTCAATTCTTTTAATGTCATTGCATTTCCAAAATTAAAAGAAAGTTGAATTCTGAGTTTCATTTAACCGACTAATGGTAATAGAGATGGGGTGTTCAAGTACAAATATCTGTCCTGTCTGTTTGTGAGCTCTTAACCGAGCTCAGTACTTTGAGTCCCCTTAGTAAAACAGAATCTTAACAACACTCTACCATCCTAACCCCAACAGCAATGACGAGGGAGCTAGCGACCGTTCAGATGGTACTGCTGGAGTGCCACAGCCCATCCTCCCGGCTCTTCCACAACCTGTGTCGCTTCACAACTGCCAGCTCCTCCTACTGCCCCTACCACAGGGCTACCTCTGTAAGATGCAGCCCCGTGGTAACAGCAGATGCCCATCAGAGCCGCGTCACAATCGCTCACCACTCATTCCTATTCCTAGCACGCTCGCTTGCTTCCCTCACATCTATTCTCCTATCATTCAGGGCTCTCCTTACTCCATCCATCCATCCAAACCTAGGCCTCCCTCTAGCATTTCTCCCATCAACTCTCGCATTCATCACCTTTTTCAACAGCCTTTCATCATCCATCCTTTCCACATGGCCAAACCATCTCAGAACATTCATATCTACTCTGGCTGCAATTTCTCTCCTCACACCCGTTCTTGCTCTCACCACTTCATTCCTAACCCTATCCAATCGAGATACACCAATCCGCACTTGAAAAAGCACATAGCTAAGCTTGAAAAAGTTCAAAGACATGCCACAAAACTGGTGCCAGAAATACGCAATCTCGGTTATGATGAGAGGCTGAGGGAATTAGACTTGCCATCACTCGAAGCTAGAAGAGTAAGGGGGGATATGGTGACAGTCTTTAAATTCCTTCATGGTTATGATAGAGTGGATAGGGATCGATATTTCGATATGGCTGGCTCTAGAACTAGAGGTCATAGTTTGAAGCTTCGGAAGAAAACTTGTTTGCAGGATGTAAGGAAATACTTTTTCAGTGTAAGAGTAGTTGATAATTGGAATTCGCTAAGCGAGGAGGTAGTTAATGCTACCTCAATCCATAGTTTTAAGGACAGGTATGATAAGTATCACTAAGTCTAAAAATGGAACCGATCAGGAGACGGGAAGATACGAGCTTTGGGCTCTTTCCCGTAAACACAATTAGGTAATCACAATTAGGTAATCACATTTAGTTTCCGTCTCTCACTTACTTTCATACCCCATAACTCTGATCCATACATCACAGTTGGCGCAACCACTTCCTCATACAAAACTTTCTTAACATTCATTTCCAACCTTCTATTCTCCATCACTCCTTTTAATGTACCTAACACTGTACATCCTTCATTCACTCTGTGACACACATCTGCTTCCACTCTACCATTTGCAGCTATAACCGAGCCTAAATACTTAAAAACTGATTAACTTCCTCAAGTGTCTCTCCATTCAACATAACATTCAATCCAGTGCCATCCTCATTTCTTGTACACTTCATAACCTTACTCTTTCCCACATTCACTTGCAACTTCCTTCTCTCACACACCATTCCAAATTCTGACACTAACAGACACAGCTTTTCCTCTGAATCTGCCACCACCACAGTATCATCTGCAAACAGCAACTGATTCAGCTCCCACTCGTTATCATCCCCATCTACCATTCTCAAACCTCGACCACTCACTCGCTCATTCACCTCTCTTACAACTCCATCAATATACAAATTGAACAGCCATGGTGACATCACACATCCCTGTCTCAGTCCCACACTCACTGGAAACCACTCACTCACTGCATTCCCTACCCCAACACAAGCTCTACTACCCTCATACAAACTCTTCACTGCATGGAACAATTTACCATTGAGTCCATATAATCTCAAAATATTCCACATAGCCTCTCTATCAACTCTATCATATGCTTTCTCCAGATCCAAAAATGCAATATAAACATCCTTACCCTTTACTAAATATTTCTCACATAACTGCCTAACTATAAAAATCTGATCTATACAACCTCTACCTCTCCTAAAACCACTCTGGACTTCCGCGATCACATATTCTGTCTTATCCCTAATCCTATTAATCAGTATCCTACCATACACTTTTCCTACCACACTCAACAAACTTATACCCCTAAAATTACTGCATTCATACATATCCCCCTTACCTTTGTATAGGGGCACTATACAGGCAATCACCCAATCCACTTTCACCAATGACAACATAAAGCATATATTAAACACTCTCACTAACCATTCCAATGCAGTCACACCCCCTTCTTTCAACATCTCCGCTCTCACACCATCCATTCCAGGTGCTTTACCTGCTTTCGCTTCATACAATGCCCTTTTCACCTCCTCTCTTGTAATCTCTCTCTCATTTTCATCTCCCATTACTGGCCCTTGAACCCCTCCCACTGCCACTATAGCTGCCTCTCTATCTTCCTCAACATTCAGCAAGCACTCAAAATATTCTGCCCATCTTTTCCTTGCATCGTTCCCTTTTAACATCTGTCCATTCACATCTTTCACTGTCTCTTCCATCCTCGATCCAACTTTCCTTACTCTCTTCACTTCTTTCCAAAACTTCTTTTTATTCTCCTCATATGACCTACTAAAATCCTGTCCCCACCTAACATTTGCCAACCTCTTCTCTTCCTCTACCTTCCGCTTGGTTTCCACATTTTTCTCCGTATATCTTTCATACTTCTCCCTACTTTTACACTGCAGCCATTCCTCAAAAGCCCTCTTTTTCTCTTCCACCTTCATTTTCACTCCTTCATTCCACCACTCGCTGCCCCTCCTCATGCCACCTCCAACAAACCTCATTCCACACACATCACTTGCATGTCCCACAAAACATTCTTTCATCAACCCCCATTCCTCCCCTAACTCCCCAACTTCTCTTTCTTTCACCCTGTCATATGCCACTCTCAACCTGTCCTGATATTCCTGTCTCTTCTCTGGCTTTTTCAACTCTTCCACCTTCACTATTTCCCTTCTACATCCCACCACACTATTTCCCCACTCTTTTGCTACTATCACTTTTGCTTCAACCAAAAAATGATCAGACATCCCAGCAGCCACACCCCTGAATGCATGTACATCTTTCACTCTACCAACCATGCTCTTTGCTACCAACACATAATCCATCAATGCTCTTTCTTTCATTCTTCCATTTGCCACTCTCATCCATGTATACTTATTTATTAACTTCTCCTTAAATAAACTATTACCTATCACCAACTCTTGCTCCACACACATATCTAACAGTCTCTTGCCACTCTCATTCCCACCTGGTACCCCATACTTTCCTACAACACCTTCTATCTCTCCATCACCCACTCTGGCATTCAAGTCACCCAACACAACTACATAGTTCCTTCTACTCAGACCATCCACACATCTAGTTAACTCATTCCAGAATTCACCCCGCTCTTCCTCACTTCTCTCACATCCTGGCCCATACGCACTAACAAAAGCCCAACATTCCCTTCCTATCCTAGCCCTCACCCACATCAGCCTAGATGACACTTCTTTCCATTCCACTACCTGATTTACCATCCATTCACTCAGCAATAATGCCACACCTTCTCTCGCTCTCCCCCTTTCAATCCCAAACACCCTACCCGTCACATCACCAAATGCCACTTCTCCTTTTCCTTTCATCTTCGTCTCACACAATGCCAATACATCCATCCTCCTCCTACCAAATATATATCCAATCTCACATCTTTTGCTCTCTATCGTACTACAACCACGCACATTTAGACACCCCAAAACTAGAGTTTGGGGAGAAGTTATTCTCCCCTTCTTCTTTGACGTCTCGCAGGAGGTTGATACAATTGGGGGGGGATTCCTAGTCCCCCCACCCCGTCCACTTTTAGTCGCCTTTTACGACACGCAGGAAACACGGTGAGGTTATTCTTTGATATTGTGCCCGCCCCATAAAAGAATTGAATTTTCTAATTAAATTTTATGAAATGCTGCCTCGAACCCCGGAGGTGGTGAGCACGATTTCGTTTCCCGGCACCACGGAGGTATGCCAAGACTTTGGCCTTAACTCGATGATTACCTCTGTCACACAGGCAAAGTAGAATACAGGACACTGCAATTTCAGAAACAGAAATGACACACTGTTTATAATGGGAAACTGAAAGCATGAGCACACATATAATGAGTTTCCAATGTAATTCTACTGGATGAAAATATATTGGTTATTCACAGCTAACCAGAAATATTTATGCTACCATAATAGCATACAAAACCATTAATTCTTAACTGGTTTTAAAGGAAAACAATTTATCCACAATAAATGAAGAATAAACAAGACAAATACAGTACTGTATGTACTCCTTAAATTGAGGGCAACCACAAAAGTTGCAATGCTTATTACTGATTTACAATTAATATGGTAAAACTCTATTTAGGATAAAGGAAGAATCTACGAGATAAATACAGTATTCATTCACTTTTGGTTATCAAGAACTTTGCAATGAAAAAAAAGGGTGCAAAACCACCTTTTGAGGTATTTGCAACTTATAACTCAAAACACTTTATCCCCAACATATGAAGAATTAGCAAGATAAATACAGTATGCATTCATTAAATTGTGGTTAACATGAAATATTTGCAAAGCCAACAGGGTAAAATTACCTTTTAATTTTTGCAGTTTATAGCATAAAACACTTTAGGTAAATGATTAATTATTTGCAATTTATATAGCATATAGCTTTATTGACGAGTTTTTGACGTAAAACACTTTATTTACGATGATCGAAAGAGGTGAAATTAAATTAGAATTTATTAGGAAAAGGGATTGATTTTTACGGGCTCAAAACCAGTCTTCAGAGGATGAGATTTTCGTTTATCACATTCAATGAAAAGAAACTTCTTAGCAATGTATACCAGCTGTAATTTCCAGGTTAAGGAATTAACTTTGGCAAGTGAGATTCCAGTTAGGTAATCTACAAAATTTCGTTTGTATGGTAATGGAATCTGAGAATAAAATTCATAAGATTTGGCCAGTAACGAATGTAACTAATTCTCGAAAAACCAATTTGCTTGACCCACGAGCTTTACCATACACTATCCCTCACCTTGTTGTGCCAGATGAATTCCTGTGAAGATGCCACGTAAATAAGGTTTGAAATAAACTTAGACTGCTCAGGCGAGATGTTGCCTCTTGGAAGTTTGGGCGCCAAAGGAGGACGCCTCATTGTCCCTCCTGGTGAGTTCATCTGTAGGATACATTTCTAGAGCAGTAACTGGCTCTGATATCATTTAAGGACTATTTTAGTGGTGGTCCCTGGCAGGCAATTATAGCAGAGATGCAAGGGAGAGACAGTATTTTTAGGTGCAACAAGTGGAAGCAAATAAAATAAAACGAGAATAATAATGAAAAGTTAGGTTACTGTTAAACAATCTCCAGAACGTTCTTGGCTCGTAGGAGACGGAAAATAGGAGCAGCCTTTCTATCGGGACTATACTTCTGCATGTACAAGAAGAGTAAATAAGGTATATTTAAAATTAGCTATAAGCTAAAATATAAATTGCAAATAGTCATAATCTGCAAAAGTCAAGAAGTGAGAATTATTTTTTTTAGCTAGAAAAATGACAGTTAAGTTACTAAATTAATTAATAAGGCATCTAACAGCCTCTGGTGACTCTGAGCAAAACACTCTGTCACAAAGGCCCTTTCTAGAGAATATTGATTTAGCAAAATTCTACTACAGAAGGCGAAAAAAGAACAGAGGAAGTTACGGTGACGTCAGTGTTATTATGAGGGATGAGATATCCTTCTCATGGAAAAGAACAACTGGACAATAAGAATGGGATCCACCACGGGAACATATCACACTATTGGGAAAAGTGAACAAGTCTTATAAACAAAACATTAAATGACATGCAAAACATAAAAGAAATGTGATCAAATTCAAATTTCAAGAAAATTAAATCACAATTAGATATCAGTGAATATCAATATTTAAGATTAAGAATGCTTCACATGCAAGAAGGCAATAATATGCAAAAAAATACAGTATACGCAAATGAAAAATTTGAACCAAGTCGTCATTAACATTGGCGACTGGATTTAAAACAGTTTCAGCTATTCAACACTAAACTAAAATGTTTCCGCCATGTTCTGGCTTTCAGAGTCCCACAAAGGGAAATATAAAACTACGATCAGAGAATTATTCTTCATCTTTTTCGTCTTCCATTAGGAATAACGTTTTTACACTAAAATAAACAAGTACAGTACAGTATTAAAAACATAAAAGATAAACATAAAGAATAAACAACACATTAGAGAAGTAATCTTTTCCGACTAGTCAAATTTAGGCTAATAGCACCATCTTCCTCATTTGAGGGTAACGACCGTCGACTTAGTATATCAGCAAGGTCATTGTCCTAGCCATGAACATGTTGGGCAGTGAATTTGAAAAGATTCAGGTAAAGTGCCCACCATTTTAGGCGAGGATTTAGCTTGTCTGCAGTCTGTAAATATAGTGGTCGGTTCTCAGTGTAAAATGTTGGCCATACTGATGGATTTCAAATTTCTTTATGGCCAAATATGCAGCTAGAGCTTCCTTCTCCATGGTGGAGTAATTTCGCTCTGCATGGCGAAGCCTGCGGCTTGCATATCGCACTGGAGCTACTTCTGCTGATTTGTCTGATCGGGCTTGCAAGAGCACGGCACCCAGGCCTTCGTCTGAGGCGTCGGTCTGCAAGATAAATGGAAAATCAGGGCTTACCAGTTGTAATACTGGCTCACCAGCCAATGCTTCTCGGAGCTTGAAAAATGCTCTCTCTGCTTCTTCTGTCCATTGGACAGGGGAGGATTTACTTTGCTTCGAGGAGGTCATTTGCTGCAAAGGGGCAGCGATAGTATTAAAGTGTGGAATGAAGTGTTGGTAGTTCCCGACACTACCCAGAAATGATCTCAGTTGAGTGACAGTAGCAGGTTTCTCCATATCCTTAATAGCTTGTACCCTGTCATGTAAAGGAGACATAACTCCTTCTCCAACCACGTGGCCGAGATACTGCAATTGTGTGAAACCAATCTCACATTTGGAATGCTTTAAATGAAGTCCATGCTGGTTCAGACGAGTGAGAACTCTGCGGAGATGTGACAGAGTGTTTCGCTCAAAGTCACCAGAGGCTGTTAGATGCCTTATTAAATAAATTAGTAACATAACTGTTATTTTCTAACTAAAAAAATAATTCCCACTTCTTGACTTTTGCAGATTATGATTATTTGCAATTTGTATTTTTAGCTTATAGCTAATTTTAAATATACCTTATTTACTCTTCTTGTACGTGTAGAAGTATAGCCCCGATATAAAGGCTGCTCCTATTTTCTGTCTGCTACGAGCCAAGAAAATTATGAGATATTTTACCAGTACCCTAACTTTTCATTATTATTCTCGTTTTATTTTATTTGCTTCCACTTGCTGCACCTAAAAATACTGTCTCTCCCTTGCATCTCTGCTATAATTGCCTGCCAGGGACCACCACTAAAATAGTCCTTAAAATGATATCAGAGCCAATTACTGCTCTAGAAATGTATCCTACAGATGAACTCACCAGGAGGGACAATGAGACTCTCTTTTGGCGCCGAGGACTGC
>JAXCGZ010013672.1:0-65897 GCA_037179515.1 Halocaridina rubra
AAAGGAATTCAACCATATAGCTTATATCTGCTATACTTAGGAATGAACGCATTCTATCTGAATGCTACTATGTTCAAATTACAGATTCCCCAACGTCACTCGTGGCTTCATTTTCGCTTTTAATTCAATTCCCAATCTCATTCGGGCTATACAATAATCAAATAAGCACATTACATATGCATATATATATATATATATATATATATATATATATATATATATATATATATATATATATATATATATATATATATATATATATATATGAATCATTTTATATATATATATATATATATATATATATATATATATATATATATATATATATATATATATATATACATATATATATATATATATATATATATATATATATGAATCATTTTATATATATATATATATATATATATATATATATATATATATATATATATATATATATATATATATTAAGGAAGACCATCAGTGAAACAACACAGAAAAAATAACGCTATATTTCGGATTCTAACTGGACCCCTTCTCAAGCACAAGTGAGTGTAAAATAACAATGACAGAGGAAGTAAATACAAAAAGGACTCAGAAGGCCTAAAGGAATTAAAAATTATATATATATATATATATATATATATATATATATATATATATATATATATATATATATATATATATATATAGAGAGAGAGAGAGAGAGAGAGAGAGAGAGAGAGAGAGAGAGAGAGAGAGAGAGAGAGAGAGAGAGATATATATATATATATATATATATATATATATATATATATATATATATATATATATATATATATATATATATATATATATATATGAATGACTATCGAGAATAGAAGACTGAGGCAGAAAGAATACAGAAAGAATACAGTAATGAGGATGAATTACCCAGAACAGGAAGAAGACCCCGTGAGTGAGAAGGAAAGGGGGGAGAGGGAGCAAAAAGAGGATATGACTCATGTTGGAAGGAGGGAAGAAGGAAGACAGAGAAACCCCACGAGTGATGGGAGAGCGAAGGCAGCCACGGCCATGAACAATGAGAGAGAGAGAGAGAGAGAGAGAGAGAGAGAGAGAGAGAGAGAGAGAGAGAGAGAGAGAGAGAGAGAGAGGAGAACGAAGGCAGCCATGACTATGAACAATAAAGAGAGAGAGAGAGAGAGAGAGAGAGAGAGAGAGAGAGAGAGTCACACGGTTGCTAACGAGCGTTTGATAATGAACAATGGAAATAGGGGAAGTTTTTTCTTTTTAATCGACTATATAAGGCCCCCAGCAAGTAGTCACCGTGGCTCAAGCGGTAGCGTCCGCGACTCTGAGGCGTCAGGTCGAGAGTTCGCGTCCCTTCACGGTCTGAGGCTAGCAAGGGTATGCATTCAAGGTAACGATTACATCTGCCAAAACAAGTCCTTTGCAAGAAGGCAACCGTCCTAGCCCTTGGTAGAAAAGGGAGTCCGTGACGTAAAACCGGAACAAACAAACAAACAAACATGAGGCCCCCAGCATAAATGGGGTGATATACTGGGGTAATTCACAATAAAAGAGAGCCAGAAGATAACTCCAGACTTAACAAAATCGATTCAAATATGGCAAAAAAAAAAAAAAAATCTTGAATGTTAAGATAGTCACCTCCAAGCTATACGCGACAATATTTTCGAAAATGTCTTTTCCCTTATATTTTTTTTTACATAATACCTTTCTTAACTTAACCTAACACAATTTAACTTTTTAAAATAAACCTCAGTGTTTTTAATTTAGTTTTATGTATATATTGTAAGTTAATATCACTCATAAAATATCATTGAAAATAAAATACGAACAACAAAATTAATCTTCTCCAGAATTTATTTGAAATATTATTTATTTGAAATGCATGCACTCAGGGTAACGATTACATCTGCCAAAACAAGTCCTTCGCTAGAAGGCAACTGTCCTAGCCCTTGATAGAAAAGGGAGTCGGTGACGTAAAACCGGATTATATAAAATAACAACTATGAAAGTATTCTATCTAAGTTTAACTAACCTAACCTTATGTAAACCAGTTTGAAAATTTAAATTAACTAAGAATGTGTAGGCTTGCTGGAACGAAGCAATAATTACTGTATTGTGCAAGTTCATTGTCTCTAATTGGTATTAGTCACCGTGGCTCAAGCGGTAGCGTCCGCGACTTTGAGGCGTCAGGTCGAGGGTTCGCGCCCCGTCACAGTCTGTGGTTAGCAAGGGCATGCACTCAGGGTAACGATTACATCTGCCAAAACAAGTCCTTCGTATGAAGGCGACCGTCCTAGCCCTTGGTAGAAAAGGGAGTCCGTGACGTAAAACCGGAACATGCAAGTTCATTGTCTCTAATTGGTTACTTACATAAGGGATTTTAATCAAAACTCATGTCGCTAGCATGTTCAACCATATGTTAGTAATATTAACTAACTATGTTTTTCATTATATGACCAGCCACTTGCTGTGCATAACAATGATAATGACGACATCTCGTTGTTGTTGTTATTGTTGTTCCGGTTTTACGTCACGGACTCCCTTTTCAACCTAGGGCTAGGACGGTTGCCTTCTTTCAAAGGACTTGTTTTGGCAGATGTAATCGTTACCCTGAGTGCATGCCCTTGCTAATCTCAGACCGTGACGGAGCGCGAACCTTCAACCTGACGCCTCATATTCGCGTACGCTACCGCTTGAGCCACGGTGACTACAATGATAATGACAACACATGTTTTGTTCAAATATAGACATGACCTTGAGATTGTGATTATGGTGTCGGCTCTCGAACAGTCTGACGCATTCTGTTTGGTTCTTTATGTACAGACGACACAAGTTTACTTTTCTTCTTGATAACCGAAACAAAATGGTTTGGTTTGGTTTGGTTTCGATTTTACTTCACGAACTCCCATTTCTACTAAGGGCTAGGACGGTTGCCTTCTTGCGAAGGACTTGTTTTGGCACATGTAATCGTTACCCTGAGTGTATGCCCTTACTAACCTCAGTCCGTGACGGGGCGCGAACCCTCGACCTGCCGCCTCAGAGTCGTGGACAAAGTCATTTCACTTATTAATTGCCTGATATGTGTTCTTTTTAATCCTTTATAGCAAATACAAGCTTATCTTATTTGTTTGAGAAATCTATTTTTGGGGGAGGGGGGGCTTCTTATAGCCCAATACAAGATTATTTTGCTTAAGGCAATATACATTCTTATTATATGCATAATCTTTTATAGCAAATTCAAGCTTATCTTATTTGCTTGAGAAGTCTATTTTTTTTGGGGGGCGGGGGTCTTTATATCCTAATACAAGATTATTTTGCTTGTTTGGGGCAATATACATAAAATTGTTTCACTTTTCAATTGCTTGGTATGTCTTCTTTTTAATCCTTTATAGCAAATATCAAGCTTATCTGTTTGAGAAATCTATTTTTGGGGGGGAGGCTTTTTATAGCCTAATACAAGATTATTTTGCTTGTTTGGGGCAATATACATTCTTATTTTGGGTCCTTCTTGTATATCCTCAATTTTTATTATTCTGCTGCTACTTTCTGTGAGTGTTTTGTATGTTTTGTGGGTCTATTATAGCTTGAAACAATGCTTGCTAATAAAGGTTATGTTTTTTTTTTATTCTTTTTGTTTTTATTTAAAGCCGAAAACAACATTAATTAGCTGATATAAGTCGTGGTAAGCATAATTTATGAGTTCTTTTTAGCTTAAAATAAGAAAATATTTGAGCCCGATATCGTTAACTGAGTAAACCTAGGATACCATATTGTTAGTTAGCTAGACACACAAATGGATTTCATAAATGCATCTGATGCGGTTTTGTGTATGGCTAGGATCCCATGTATGTATGGACATGTATGTATGTATTACGACTATCTCCCCTGTATGAAATTTCTCAATAGCCAAACATTAGAATATAAGAACGTAAGGAAGAAATACTTTTACAAATAATAATAATAATAATAATAATAATAATAATAATAATAATAATAATAATAATAATAATATCTTTCATAACAAAACAACTTCACATATGTTAACAATAACCCTAGAAGAAAAACGAGCCGCAAAGTAAATAACCAGTTGTGCTTCTTCTTTTAAAATTCAGTAGGTAATGATGATGCTGCAAAAATCGTAGACCGGCCTCACTCCCACCACAAAGGAGGCGTATAATCAAGATGGAGCATTCTGATTGGTGGATCAAGTTCTCTCTCTCTCTCTCTCTCTCTCTCTCTCTCTCTCTCTCTCTCTCTCTCTCTCTCTCTCTCTGAAAGCATTTAGCCTTGAAGTTCATGTGACTGACGCGAGACAAATGCAGAGAGAGAGAGAGAGAGAGAGAGAGAGAGAGAGAGAGAGAGAGAGAGAGAGATCTATAATACAGAGTAAAGGGTAATCTCATTAAATATGTTATAACATTACTGTAGGCTGATAAAGTTACTACACGCCCAGTGTTGGTAATAGCAATTATTGGTTTTTAGTTATTGTTTTTTGGTTTGAAAGTAAACTTTTACCAATAAAAATGATGCAGATAATAATATATATGGAAAATTCACATGAACAATTATATTTTAAAATAATTTTGAAGTTTATTGGCTGGAGAAGCACATATAAAGGAAGAAGGCTATTTTATGCTTTTTTTTTTTTAAATCTCGAATGCTATTGTCTGTATTAAGAAAATATATATAAAAGGAATATTACCATTATATGTGATAAACACGTACGAGCATATAAACTATTTCTGGCGTTATGTAAGTTTCTTAAAACTGCCAACTCATCCTCAGTCAATGATCGCAGTTATTCGTATGAGAAGGAGGATGGTGGGAGGAATTCTTCATTAGTTCAAACTTATTCAGATAGTTGTCCTGAACTTATCACATGTTATATTCAAGATTCAAGTTTGATTCAGAACCGATTTCTTAAACAGTGTAAACCTAGGATACTATTTTGTTAGTTAGCTAGACACACACAAATGGATTTCATGAACGCATTTGACGTAAATTATCATTAGACTCCATGACACTCCATATTTTCTTGAACTATCTCAACTACTCTATATTCATTGCATGTATGTATGTATGTATGTATGTATGTATGTATGTATGTATGTATGTATGTATGTTAAATACTAACAATATAAGAATGTATTGTATACTTACCTGAAAATACCATTCAATTTTATCTAAGAATACACAGTACGATAAATGCATATTAAAATTGGATACAAAATGACTGACCTTCCCTCATTGTGTTTTGCTGCTGTTATTTGGCAGTTCGCCATTATCTCGCGGCCTCCCCTCATTGCCAAGGACACTGGGTTCTGTCCCATGCCATTCTCCCACTTTTTGTTTGTTTGATGGAGAAAGATATTTTAGGTGACCGCGGTAGCTCAAAGATCAGAGCACTCGACACGAGCAGTGACAAACCGGTGCTCGAACTCACCGCGGGCCGTTAGGATAGCAGTCCAGCCTTGATTCATCAGCTCCTACCTGTCGATGACCACTCACATTCATATGGAGACTAATGACGACGCACAAAATGGCAAACAAGAGTATGGATAAAGATATTTCATGCTTTTATTTTCATAGTATAATTCTTGATGTGGATAGGATATTGGATACGCCTGTCACCTTGTAGAAGTGTTTGTTTGTTTTTATACACATACATTTTCTTTTACTTCATCCACGCCTTAGATATACTGTTGGTGTAATATTGAAACCCTGTGTCTTTATGGAATGGACAAGATTTTTTATTGTGAACTCTTCTTAAAAACCACTTTGTTGTTCCGGTTTTACGTCACGGACTCCCTTTTCTACCAAGAGTTAGGACGGTTGCCTTCTTGCGAAGGATATGTTTTGGCAGATGTAATCGCTATCCTGAGTGCATACCCTTGCTACCTCAGACCGTGACGGGGCGCGAACCCTCGACCTAACGCCTCAGAGTCGCGGAAGCTACCGCTTGAGCCACGGTGACTACTCTTACAAACCACTGATAAGGCCCAATAGCCTAGTGGGCATCGAATCTTACAGTTATCTGCCTAAGGCAGCCTAGAGTTCCCCTGCTCTAACTACCAGACCAGCTTAGGACTAAACTAAGCTGCTGACATTTACCCTCAAACTTCTGCTTTTCATATCTCGACCTAGCCTCCAGACACCCAGGAGGGAGCAGTCTTTTGGTGTATCTCTTGGTCAAAAGCTTACTCTAATTTGCTGGACTCGCTCTAAGAGGGAGGTGTGGGATATCTACTGATTAGCTTTCCAGCTGAGTAATGGCTTTCCCAGAACTTGACCCTTGACCGTTTGCGTTGATTACTTCACAGGGTTTGACCCCTGGGTCACGGCTTCCTGAGGGTGGTCACTTTTTTAGTGTAAGAATAATTGATACTAGGAATTCGCTAAGCTAGGAGGTAGTTAATGCTTAGTTCATAGTTAGTTTTAAGGGCAAATATGATAAGATTCACTAGGAATAAGAATGGAACTGACCAGGAGACGGGGAGTTACGACCATAAGGCTCCTTCTAGTAATAAAAATTAGATAATTACAATTATGTAATTACATACACACACGCGAGCGCGCGAAGCTGGTGATAGGGATACAAAATCTCAGAAATGAGGAAAGACTGAATGAGTTATACTTACCACCACTCGAAAATAAAAGAAGAAGAGGGAGATTGAAAAGGTATATTTTTATTCCGTGGCTTTGAAAGAGTTAATAGGGGGCAATAAATTGATATGGGTTTGAAGCTTCGTAAGTAAACTTTTTTGCAGGTCTAAAGAAGGGCTTTTTTTTTAATGAAAGAATAGATGATAGTTGAAATGCGTTGAGAGAGGAATCGGTAAATGAAAAATATCTTCATAGCTAGAAGGAAAGATATACTAGTGTTTGTGTGTAAAAATTGAGATCGACCAGGAGCCGGGGAATTACGAACATAAGGCTTTTTCCGTGAGCACACTTAAGCAAACTGGGTAAAATTAGATAAATATACATACCCACTGCACACACACACACACACACACACACACACACACACACACACACACACACACACACACACACACACACACACACACAAGATAATTAGGATTCGCTAAGCGAGGAGGTAGTTAATGCTATCTCAATCCATAGGTTTAATGACAGGTATGATAAGTATCACTAAGTACAAAATGGAACCGATCAGGAGACGGGAAGATACGAGCTTGTGGCTCTTTCCCGTAAGCACAATTAGGTAATCACAATTAGGTAATCACACACACGTATACACACAAAAATCACCTAATGTATTTTTTAGTCTTTTAATTAACGTTTTTTTTTTTTTATTTATGCTCATTGATCAAACACGTATTGATGATTTTCTGTTCCTTTGAGATAATTTCGAGGAAAACCAGGACGCGACAATTTCACTTGTGATTCCCCTTGTCAAGCAAATTGGCCCTGCACAAAAATGGAAATAAATGTTTGTTTGTTTGTTTATTTGTTTGTTTGTTTGTTTGCTTGTTTGTTTGTTTGTTTGTTTGTTTGCTTGCTTGCTTGCTTGCTTGGTTGTTTGTTTGTTTGTTTGTTTGTTTGTTTGTTTGTTTGTTTGTTTGTTTGTTTGTTTGTTTGTTTGTTTGTTTGTTTGTTTGTTTGTTTGTTTGTTTGTTTGTTTGTTTGTTTGTTTGTTTGTTTGTTTGTTTGTTTGTTTGTTTGTTTGTTTGTTTGTTTGTTTGTTTGTTTGATTGTTTGTATATGCTTGTAGCATAAATGTAGACTTCTAACAAGGTTAAATTAGGTCTCTTAACTCTCATGTAGGGGAAAAAATTAAACAAAGATGTAACTTATATTATTTAGAGTTAATCTAATTGCATATGTCTACTCTAATTGCAATAGTAGTCGCCGTGGCTCAACCGGTAGCGTCCGCGACTCTGAGGCGTCAGGTCGAGGGTTCGCGCCCGTCACGGTCTGAGGTTAGCAATGGCATGCAGTCAGGGTAAGGATTACATCTGCCAAAACAAGTCCTTCGCAAGAAGGCAACCGTCCTAGCCCTTGGTTGAAAAGGGAGTCCGTGACGTAAAACCGGAACCACTCTAATTGCAATAAATCTATGATAACTAGTATTAAATGTTACCTCAAATTGGTCTTATATATTAGTCTAACCAAAATATAAAATATAAACTCTCAGACGAACACAAAAATATCTTTCTAACATTCCAAACAGATACATTTATCAAAACCATTTTTTTTTTAATGAATTAAGAGAGGCAGGTCACGAAATTTCGTTTTCACCAGATATATTCTCATACACACCTGTAACAGATAAAGAGCTATCGTTACCTGGTTTCAAATGCTGAGAGATAACCGAGAACACACCTGGCTTGAGATAATTTATACATAGAAGAGTTCTATATGTGCACTTTTTTTTCTTGTTTGTTTGTTTGATTATTTGTGTGTGCCATTTTATGCGTCACTATTAATGCCTACTCATATGGGGATGGACACAGAGATGCTGACATTGGGGAATCAAGGGTGGAATATAGGTTTCTCACTTGCCAACTCGAATGCGAATGTCAGATGCGATTATGAAATCCATTTGTGTGTCTAGCTAACTAACAATATAGTATCCTAGGTTCACACAGGATCCTAGCCATACACAGAACCGCGTCAGATGCGTTTATTAAATCCATTTGTGTGTGTCTAGCTAACTAACAATATGGTATCCTAGGTTTACACGGGATCCTAGTCATACACAGAACCACGTCAGATGCGTTTATGAAATCCATTTGTGTGTGTCTAGCTAACTAACAATATGGTATCCTAGGTTTACACGGGATCCTAGTCATACACAGAACCACGTCAGATGCGTTTATGAAATCCATTTGTGTGTGTCTAGCTAAATAACAATATGGTATCCTAGGCTTACACGGGATCCTAGCCATACACAGAACCGCGTCAGATGCGTTCAGGTAATCCATTTGTGTGTGTCTAGCTAACCAACAATATGCTATCCTAGGTTTACACTGTTTAAGTATTCTGGCCAAAGGCTTCTGGGTCGGAGCTTCGAGCAAAATACTTCTTCACATTACTTTTAATAATCGCGTTTTATATTATATGACTCTAACCTTAATTAACTAATACCTCATACTCTTTTTTCATTTCAGAACAAAAATAATGTCTGTGACTGTCTATTACCTGCCATTCTCACCCCCTTGTCGGTCAGTCCTACTTACTGCCAGGGCCTTAGGGGTGAAGGTGGAATTGAAGGAATTAAATGTTTTGAAAGGAGAGCAGAAAACACCCCAATTCATAGCCATCAATCCAGAGCATACCATCCCAACATTAGTTGATGGGGATTTCGTTCTTTGGGAAAGGTAGGTGGAGAGCTTATTCATGATATATATATATATATATATATATATATATATATATATATATATATATATATATATATATATATATATATATATATATATATATATATATATATATATATATATATATATTTTTTTTTTTTTTTCTTTTCTTTTTGCTGTGATTTATGGTCCTCTTTTGCTTCTTAGATAGATAGATAGATAGATAGATGGATATACATTAAGCCACACTTTGGAAGTCATATGGGAATAAGTATGTTCAAAATACTCACCTCAAATAAGCCTCATCAGGAGCTTTTTAGTTTTGAACTCAGATATATACAGCAAAGATATTTTTATTTAGATTCTCCACCCACCGATGGGTGGAATGGGTCATGGAGGACCCATAGGGCGGACGCCAGCCGGCACAGGCTCAAATCCCCCACTGTGGTGCCTAGCCACAGCAGTAACCTCCCCAGTAAACAGCTTAAACTCTCTTGCCTGGACGAGGCGCGATCCGTCGACCTCGCGAAACAGCAAAGATGCTTCAGAAATATATGTTATTGTGTCATATTGAACAATTAACCAATATCCAATATTTCACGGTTAAATTACTGGTTGGTTAGGATTGGGATAGGATAGGAGGGGAAAAAAGGGGAGGGGATTAAGGATATAAGGGAATTGAAGGGAAAAGCACGAAAATTAAATAAAGTAAGAGATAAAAAAAGAGAGGGGCAAACCCTCCTGCTAGTTAAATTACTGCTACGTTACAGGTTCTATGAATTTTTAATCATTAAATGGAAAAAAAAATAACTCAAAATCAGAATGTAAAAAGTCAAGGAATAACAAAACATAATGTTGAGATCCAATAAAACTACAAAAAAAAAATCCATCTGAAAAAAGTTATTTTAGCATTTATTATACATGAATTATACCACACTTTGTTTTAATTATTCAATTATTAATTATATTTCCAGTAAAAAAAAAAAACAGATTTCTTTCATTCATGTAGGTTCAGTTTTCCTTGAGAGCTTTGTCTCATTTGCAGTAATATCTAGAAATATTTTTTATTCTTATTTTTCTATTTTTTTTTTCTTCTGCAGTCGTCCCATCTGCTCCTACCTGGCTTCACAATATGCCAAAGATGACACTTATTATCCACTTGACCCGAAAATCAGAGCCAAAATCGACCGTTTAATGTACTTTGATATGGGAACACTGTACGATCGATTTTTGAAATATTTCGTAAGTATCGCCTAAACTCGATAATGATAATAATAATAATAATAATAATAATAAAAATAATAATAATAATAATAATAATAATAATAATAATAATAATAATAATAATAATTGTTTTTATTATTAAAATAATAATAATAATAATAATAATAATAATAATAATAATAATAATGATAATAATAATAATAATAATAATAATAATAATAATAATAATAATAATAATAATAATAATAATAATAATAAAAACTCCTAAAATCTTGGAAAACATTCATAAACTCTCGCATTGTCTTTATAGAAAGCTCTTAACTGACCTCTGTGATCATTTTTCTCCCACCCCATAGATACCTGTGATGTTTGGTGGTCAAAAACAATTTGATCCTCAACAGCTGGAAAAAGTCCACGAAGCTTTGGGCTTCTTGAACAAAGCCATCGAAGGACACACTTGGGCAGTGGGTAATCACATCACAGTCGCAGACCACGTGTTGGCATCCACAGTGGCGACAATAGATGCCATCAAGATTGACCTAAAGAGGCATCCCAGTGTGGCTGCCTGGTACGAAAACTGCAAGAAATCTATGCCGGGACACAAGGAGATCAATGAAATTCCAGCACAAAACATGGCCGCTATGATTCAGTCTAAGCTTGAATAGTCTATACAGTGTGGCTGCCTGGTAAGAAAACTGCAAGAAATCTATGCCAGGACACAAAGAGATCAATGAAATCCCAGCACAAAACATGGCCTCTATGATTCTGTCTAAGCTTCAATAGTCTATACAGTGTGGCTGCCTGGTAAGAAACTGCAAGAAATCTATGCCAGGACACAAAGAGATCAATGAAATTCCAGCACAAACATGGCCTCTATGATTCTGTCTAAGCTTCAATAGTCTATACAGTGTGGCTGCCTGGTAAGAAAACTCCAAGAAATCTATGCCAGGACACAAGGAGATCAATGAAATTCCAGCACAAAACTTGGCCTCTATGATTCTTTCTAAGCTTGAATAGTCTATACAGTGTGGCTGCCTGGTACGAAAACTGCAAGAAATCTATGCTAGGACATAAGGAGATCAATGAAATTCCAGCACAAAACATAGCCTCTATGATTCTGTCTAAGCTTGAATAGTCTATACAGTAGATTTCAAAGAGTTAAATACCCTATTCCAGCTTTTTTAAAGGTTAGGAAATGTATACTGTAACTTCTGTATGTAACATGAGGCATCCAGAAAAGAACAAAAGTACCAACAAGTTTGGATTTCTTGATTTTAGTTTAAGTCGGGATTAGATTTAGTGTTCTTTTTAATGAAATATGCCTCTCTTACAACTATTTATAGGGTATTTCGTGTCTTCTAGGGTATTTTGATATTCGGAGTGGCATCCAAAATAAAAATTATCTGTTGCATTTTAACATTACTTTCCTCTCCTCATTTGCTTTCATTTTTTTTCAGCTACATTTCTTTTCCAGCAATTTTTTTTTTTTTTTGGTCAGCAACCATATTGTTTTCAAAAAGATAATAAGAGAAAACATATGATAATTATCAGGTATTTGTTCACGTTTCACTCCCTAATTTACACAAATTGATGATGTCCATAGAGTTTTTGAATTAATACTATAGAAACGTAGCATTATGTGTAAGCATCAGAAATCTATTTTTAATCGTAGTAAAAAGACCAGAAAACTCGATAAAGATGCGTTTTATGCATACAAAAGGACCTTCCAGTTTCAAAGAGAGTAGATTTCTATTCCATAGTAAATTGGATACAAATAAAGAGTTTGCATTTAGGGGTTAATACCAGCACTGTTTACATCTTGACCTTTAAATATAAAGCACTTGATGTTAATTGGCTCATACGGTAGTGTCAGGTCGAGGGTTCGCGCCCCGTCACGGTCTGAGGTTAGCAAGGGCATGCACTCAGGGTAACGATTACATCTGCCAAAACAAGTCCTTCGCAAGAAGGCAACCGTCCTAGCCCTTGGTTGAAAAGGGAGTCCTTGACGTAAAACCAGAACAACAACAACAACAACCACAACTTGATGTTAAGACATGTAATGCGTTTACAGTTTGTTGTTCCGGTTTTACGTCACGGACTCCCTTTGCGCTTACAGTAACAATGCTTACTTTATACTGATACTGATATATAGTAGTGCATTGAGGCAACTACACCACAACGTCAACATAAAAATATACCAAATGGCCGTAATCCCCTTTGTAAGGGGGTGGCCGAGTCAAAGAACACACAAGAATCATATATTTTGCTTGTTTTATTGCACAGTTTGTCACCATATCCCTCCTCATTCTTTTAGTTTCGAGTGATGGTAAGTCTGCTTCCCTCAGCCTTTCCTTATAACTTAGATTGCGTATGTCTGGCACCAGTTTCGTAGCATGTCTTTGAACTTTTTCCAGCTTCTTTATATGTTTCTTTTTTTTCAAGTGCTGCTCCCAAAAGGGGGCTGCATATTCAAGCTTTGGCCTTATATAAGTTACGTAGATATTTCTGAATATTTCTTCGACCTTGTGTCTTAAGGTCATCCTTATATTGGCTAAGAAAGACTATACAGCCCTTACTGTGGCACTTATATGCATATCCGGAGACAAAACTGCCAATATGTTTACCCCCAGATCTCTCTCACTCTCTGTCTCTTGAACTTCTGCATCTTCTATTGAGTACCCAAACTTGAGCTCTCTTGAACTTGTACCAATTCTCATTACCTTACATTTTGAAGTATTGAAATTCATTGGCCACTTTTCTGACCACTCATGCAGACTATTTAGATCTTCCTGACTTCCTCTACCATTGTTCAGATATTTTACTTTTTTCACAGTCTTTGCATCATCTGTAAACATATTCAAGAATGAATTTACAGACTCTGGTAGGTCATTAACCTATACGAGGAACGAAAGTGGCCCTAAAACGGAGCCCTGTGGAACTCCACTACTAACCTTCCTCCAGTCAGACACTGAGTGTCCTACTCTAACCCTCTGTTCCCCTCTTTCTGAGTTAGATTTTAGCCCTTCCAAGGCGTTTCCACCTATTCTTGCCATTGCTTGCAGCTTCTTAGTAAGTCTCCAATGTGGAACTGTATCAAATGCCTTATGAATATCTAGGATTATGCAATCCGCCCAGTCCTCTCTTTCCTGTAAGATCCAGCTTACCTCATAATAAATTGTGATAAGTTTGTTACTGTTGATCTGTCTTCTTTGAAGCCATGTGATTACCTAATTGTGATTACCTAATTGTGTTTACGGGAAAGAGTCCAAAGCTCGTATCTTCCCGTCTCCTGATCGGTTCCATTTTATACTTAGTGATACTTATCATACCTGTCCTTAAAACTATGGATTGAGATAGCATTAACTACCTCCTCGCTTAGCGAATTCCAATTATCAACTACTCTTACACTGAAAAAGTGTAAGAGTAGTTGATAATTGGAATTCGCTAAGCGAGGAGGTAGTTAATGCTATCTCAATCCATAGTGTGTGTGTGTGTGTGTGTGTGTGTGTGTGTGTGTGTGTGTGTGTGTGTGTGTGACTATAAGAAACCACCATGTCAATAAGCAAGAAGGAATTTCTGCAAGCATGAACAGAATTTTTGATGAAATCATGCAAGAAAGGATTATTATTTTTTGCTTCTTTACAGAGGAATTTCGTCTTCACTGCAACCCGCGTTTATATCCCTAGTATATATCCCTAGTAATTAATCTAATGATGTACTCACTGAATCTGCTGAGTTCACTTGGACTATAAAAATGAGGGTAGGCTAGTACCCTTTCCTTTTTATAATGAAATGGTCTGGTGGAGAATGACACAAGCTATACGATGTTTCCCTCAGTAATATTACTTCGGCACCAGTATTAGTAGCAAGACAAAGAACAGTCATTACTTCCATTAATTGTTCACATTTTACCCCCCAACAAACCCCTGCTCGACCCCCCACTCCCATCCCTCCAAGGACTATAAAAACATTCTGACTCTTTACTTTAGGCTACGTAATAAAGTAAATATTTATATTCCTTAAGTATGTACATTATTACCTTGCGTACTTATTGATTTTGTTGTCAGTCTGTTTGCCTGAATATATTTGTTTATGTATGTGTGTGCATGCAACTATGTCTGTGAGGATGTGTATCTGTTTTCATTATATGTTACTATAGGTGCGTTCATCCAAATATATATATATATATATATATATATATATATATATATATATATATATATATATATATATATATATATATCACACACACACACACACACACACGCAAGGAAATGTTCAGAAATATTTATGTAACCTATGTGAGGCCAAAACTCGAATATGCAGCCCCCTTTTGGAATCCGCACTTGAAAAAGCACATAGCTAAGCTTGAAAAAGTTCAAAGACATGCCACGAAACTGGTGCCAGAAATACGCAATCTCAGTTATGATGAGAGGCTGAGGGAATTAGACTTACCATCACTGGAAGCTAGAAGAGTGAGGGGGGATATGGTGACAGTCTTTAAATTCCTTCATGGTTATGATAGAGTGGATAGGGATCGATATTTTGATATGGCTGGCTCTAGAACTAGAGGTCATAGTTTGAAGCTTCGTAAGAAAACTTCTTTGCAGGATGTAAGAAAATACTTTTTCAGTGTAAGAGTAGTTGATAATTGGAATTGGCTAAGCGAGGAGGTAGTTAATGCTATCTCAATCCATAGTTTTAAGGACAGGTATGATAAGTATCACTAAGTATAAAATGGAACCGATGAGGAGACGGGAAGATACGAGCTTTGGGCTCTTTCCCGTAAACACAATTAGGTAATCACAATTAGGTAATCACACCAAAGCCATATTCCCCCTTATAAGGGGGGTGATTGAGTCAAAGACAATACTTTGAATTTTTGTGGTGAAGTAAATACAGAGGAGGGAATTCCCAGTCTCCTCGCTCCGCCCCATTTCGTCGACATTTACGACACGCAGGGGAACATGGAGGAAGTATTCTTGAAACCCTCTCCCTCAGGGGGTATATATATAAAATGTCTCCATAGCATTTTTTTTTTTTTCAGCTACCTTGACTCCTTATCTTAAGCATATTTAGACACTAATATCGGACGGTTGTGTGAACTTAAAAAAAAAAAAAAACTTTATTTAGTTGTATCAAGATATAATATGTAATAAAACAAGAAAATCAAAACAACCTAAAGAAATATAGTAATACTGAGGTCCCCCTCACCCCCATCTGCAACAAAATTCAACCAACCAATCAACGACAGAAGTTTTCATTCTTTTTTTTTTCTTTTTAATGATTGTGACACCAGGACGGGCCAAAAAAAATAATAAAATAAAACAGCCCTTATCGAGCCTGGGCACGAAGAATACATAAAGTAAAGAGAAACAGATATGGAGAGTGTAATGACTTGTCAGATGTGAAGGGATCATAAAAGATGTGTAATGAATATCCAAGAATACTCAGTGTAGCTGTAGGCATAGAAAAAGAACCGTAACTGAAGGAAGACTTTACATCGAACTGTCCTGGACAGACCTATTTAAGTTCAAAAAACCTTCAGCTGTAGTATCGCAACGGGCGGATGGTGCCATGAAATCATCTGTAACATCGTATATCTTCTGATCTATTTTGGGTACATTATTAGAAGTATGTGGAGCATTAGTGGAACAGTATCTAAGAGTGCTGCAACTCTCATTTCATGGAGAAAGACTGATGGCGGATACGTCAGTCTACGAAACAGTGTTTCAGAGCGGATGAACGCAGCAAGAGAGCGGTTCTGCCGATAACACATCCTGAAGGGGGTGTTAGAAAGGTCATAGAGGTGATATTGCCTCTGGGGATTAACCGTGAATGAGCCTTAGAGGTTATCTGTTGTTTCGGGTGTAAAATACCTCCCTGTCACTTTGCATCCTTTAAGAGTAATGAATGAACAGTCTCGGGTTGTATTTATCACGCTGGTGTGAAAACTCAATGGTTGTTACACTCAGAGTGATAATAATAATAATAATAATAATAATAATAATAATAATAATAATAATAATAATAATAATAATAATAATGATAATGATAATGATAATAATAATAATAGTAATAATAATGATAATAATAATAATAATAATAATAATAATAATAATAATAATAATAATAATAATAATAATAATAATAATAATAATAATAATAGTAATAGTAATAATAATAATAATAATAATAATAATAATAATAATAATAATAATAATAATAATAATAATAATAATAATAATAATAATAATAATAATAATAATAATAATAGAAGAAGAAGAAGAAGAAGAAGAAGAAGAAGAAGAAGAAGAAGAAGAAGAAGAAGAAGAAGTAATGGAAAACTCCACTACTTATAGCCACATACGCCAGCAACACAACATACACTCCTTGAGACGTCTGTGGGAAAGCCCGGGATCGGCAGTGGCATTCCTTTAGGACTCGAGGTTGTTCGGCCAGACAGCCTAGTGAACGTCAGCAACAACAACTGCAACACATAAAAAATATTAATAAAGATAATAAGAAAAAACTAAAGGACTTCCACACAGACAGACACAGAAGATTAGAAGTAGCTTTAGGGTATAACAACATATCAACCTTGAAATATAGTGTTAAAAGAACAAGTCTCATCTCTGTCTTGTCCTTAACCTTTATCTTTTCCTTCGTCTTGGTACTTTCTCGTGCCCTGGCCTTTATTGATGAGGGCAGTTTTTGCCTGTCCCGGTATCACACTCATTAAAAAAATGTGACTAAGAAAACAGAGAATAATGTAGTTCGAATTTACTATCTTTTTATACTGTCGCTCTGGACAATTATTAATCAACCCTAAATTAGCCTCCTGGCTAGTACAGTGGTAACGCGCTGTCCTCGCCTTCGCGAGGTCGTTGGATCGCGCAACGTCCAGGCAAGAGAGTTTAAGCTGTTTACTGCTGTGGCTTGGCACGACAGTGGGGGTTTGGGGCCTGTGCCGGCTGGAGACCACCCTACGGGTCTTCCATGACCTGTTTCACCCATCCGTGGGTGGAGAATCTATAAAAAAAAAAAAAACTGAATTGCTGTACTGGCCACCCATCCACATACTGTACTTGATCAATATTCTTTGTTAACTTCACAAGAAAAGTTACCAGTATTGATGTGTTCTACTTCCAAAGTTTGTTATTATGTTGCTATATTCAATGAAGGCAGTACAATAGACCCTTAGAGTAATTGCTTCATAGGACAAGTGCCTCTTGGACAACGCCCAATAGGACAACTGCCTCTTTCGACAACTGTACCCTAGGACAATTGTCCCTTCCATATTCATTAATGGGTTATATAGATTGTGGTTTTATTATTGACAACCTAACCTAACCTAACCTAACTTTCTTTTCACTCATTATTTAAAATTATCTGATATAAAATATGATATTAACCTTCCGGGGACGAGACTGAAAAGGGTGGAAAGTCCAAGACCTTAGGTTCAAGAGTGATGGATGATGGATATCTGGATGTAAAGGTAAAAACAGAAACAGGCTGGATGGAATACTTGGAGGAAGTATCAGGAGTTCTCTGTGATAGCAGGATCAATGTAGTGGTTAAGGGAAAGGCTTATGAAAGGAGTAAGACCAGATAGGAGGTATGGAACAGAAACATGGTCAGTGATATAAAATGAAAGATAGTAATTTTGAGGTGGCAGAAATTAAAATACTTAGATGGATGTGTGGAGTGACCAAAAAGGATAAGATCAGGGATGAAAGTAGAGGAGGCACCACGATAATTATAGAAGAGTATGCAGGAAAGAAGACTGCAATGGTATGGCCATGTGATGAGAAGAGATGAGGCATATGAGGGGAAAAGTTTATGAGAGAAGGAGAGGATGGCCGAAGCTTGAATGGATGGACAGCAGTAAAGAAGATTTGACGGAGAAACAGCTACCAGACGTCGTATTTGACCGTTATAAGTGGAAGAGAGATGTCAAAAACATCAACCTCACATAGAAGTAAGATAAGATGGAGAGAAAGAACAATATTTCACCTTAGTATTGGAGGAAAGAAGACTGCAATGGTATGGCCGTGTGATGAGAAGGGATGAGGCATATGAGGGGAAAAGTTTATGGGAGAAGGAGAGGAAGGCCGAAGCTTGGATGGATGGACAGCAGTAAAGAAGATTTGACGGAGAAACCTCTGCCTGAAGATGTCGTATATGACCGTATAAGTGGAAGAGAGATGTCAATAACATCAACCTCACATGGAAGTGACATAAGATCCAGAGAAAGAACAATATTTCACCTTCATATTATCGATGGGATAACTCTTTTGCTAAGGGTGTCAAATATTAACCTACCAGAACATCAGTATGCACGATTTTCACGTTTTTATTAGAACGCCGGTGCTGGTTGAGAAAGTCACTAATGTTTCATCATAAAGCATGTTTTACGTCACGGACTCCCTTTTCTACTAAGGGCTAGGACGGTTGCCTTCTTGCGAAGGACTTGTTTTGGCAGATGTAATCATTACCCTGAGTGCATGCCCTTGCTAACCTCAGACCGTGACGGGGCGCGAACCCTCGACCTGACACCTAAGAGTCGCGGACGCTACCGCTTGAGCCACGGTGACTACACACCCTCATGTAATGCCCTAAGAACCTAATAAGAAAATTAAATATATATAAAAAAAAACAATACGAAGGCAAAAGAATGGTAAAGAATAAGAGAAAAAAGATGACAATAAAAACCATGAGTAATATACACTAACTAACTTGCATACAGATTAATCAACTTGCGACCAATTTCCATCAGGTGGTGATATATATTATGCAAATGTTTTATGCTGTGTCATGACCACAGACGTGATAAAAATTACAAAAAGAATTAAGGACGTGGTTGATATGCCAATTAACTCCCCCTTCTCTCTCTCTCTCTCTCTCTCTCTCTCTCTCTCCTCTCTCTCTCTCTCTCTCTCTCTCTCTCTCTCTCTCTCTCAAGTAACTTTACTTTTAGGCTTTGTTTATTAGCAATCTTGCTCTAATTCCTTTTTTCTAAATTGTTATTAATAAAAGTGTGACAGTTTCAATGGCCGAGCTTCACGTCATTTCATATATGAAAATTAGTCTATAACTCTAATTCTCCCTCTTTGCCAAATTATTCCTCTCCTGGGTTTATCTATCATGATCAAAATGCCATTTATTTCCTTGAAGACTTCATTCTTCTTCAGCTCCAGCAAAGTCTCCTCGCTAGATTTGTTATGAACCTAAATATCAACAGAGAAGTTTATGGCCATATACCTTTCCTAACTCTACCCATTCCTTATGAAATATAATCAGAACTATCCCACTTGTCTCTCCAAGTTTCAATGCATTTATATATTATTAAACAAACAGAATACATGCATATAAGTTTCCAGGTGTTTCTCACCTTTCTCACCATACGCCTGAGTAGATAGTTCTCTATCTGTCAGTCGGCTGACCATATTTGGCCAACCATGCATTGCTTGAGCAAAGAGGTTTTCTTCCAGTGTCTTGCTAGGTTTATCTTGGAAACTCTCCTCATTTATCCGGGCTTGGGATCGGCACTGAGCTAGGCTGACCTGCTTCACCCAGTGGCATAGCCATACACAGAATCGCATCCGCGACATTGAGGCGTCAGATCGAGGGTTCGCGCCCCGTCACGGTCTGAGGTTAGTAAGGGCATGCACTCAGGGTAACGATTACATCTGCCAAAACAAGTCCTTCCCAAGAAGGTAACCGTCCTAGCCCTTGGTAGAAAAGGGAGTCCGTGACGTAAAACCGGAACATATATATATATATATATATATATATATATATATATATATATATATATATATATATATATATATATATATATATATATATATATATATATATATATATATATATATACATGCATACACACACACACACACACACACACACACACACACACACACAGTGAATACATGATACATATTTTACTGAATTTCTTGCAATTCATCCAATGACTAGAATTTCCTTGTTCATGTTTATTATTCCTTCCTCGAGAGGCTAGAGCCTCCCGCATGTCACACGTGGCACATGGGACGTGTCACGCCACTTCTTTGTAAAAGGTTTCATAAATTTCCAAATGTTCGTTTTCAATTGGCGTGCCACGTGGCATGCCACGTGCGTCGTGGCATAAAGTTCCTCTTTTGCGCCTCCGTTAGAAATGAAGTTGCATGTAACGCTGCCTAAGCTTCTTTCTTCTCTCTCTCTCTCTCTCTCTCTCTCTATATATATTATATATATATATATATATATATATATATATATATATATATATATATATATATATATATATATATATATATATATATATATATATATATATATATATATATATATTATTTCATTCCCCTATCAAAAGGCTTCTCTCTCTCTCTCTCTCTCTCTCTCTCTCTCTCTCTCTCTCTCTCTCTCTCTCTCTCTCTCTCTCTCTCTCTTTTACTGCTATCAGAGTACAATATATGAAATTGTTCAATACAAAATGAATATGACTATGCTTTGGGTTTTATTAGAATTTGCAAAATAATAATAATAACAATAATAATAACAATAATAATAATAATAATAATAATAATAATAATAATAATAATAATAATAATAATAATAATAATAATAATAATAATAACAATAATAATAATAATAAAGTTCCCTTTCCCATTCTCACTTCTTTTAAAAACAAAAGCTTAAAAAACTATTAAGTGGAAGCTGGACCGGATGTGTGTTTATCTTAACAAACCCATTTTCAGATTGGCAGTTAACTTGAAACGTTGTTTGGGACCTTTTCTAGAGTGGCTAGACATTATTGACTCATATACGGGTACGGTGTTCTAGAAAAGTCTTTAGCCTGTTATCAGATCGGGTCTTTAATATTATCCCATTTTATCAGTATAATTACCAGTTCTGCTGGCTAGTACAGTGGTAAAGCGCTGGCTTCGCATTCACGAGGTCGAGAGATCGGTTCCTGTCCAAGACCGAGAGTTTAAGCTGTTTCCTGGCAGGTTACTGCTGTGGTTAGGCACCACAGTGGGGGAATGGGGCTTACACCGGCTGACGAATACCCATTGTATAATGGAAATAAAGGTTCTGATTCAACTGAGTTTTTACGTTGGTGGTCATTTTCAGTAACTCCATATAGTATTTCAGGTCTCTCAAATTTTTCTAGAGACTAGCATATTGCATTACTTTCATTTCTGGCTATCTCAGTATCCCCTCCTGGTAGCCCTATTGTCTTCGAAAATAACGAAATTTACCCTCTTAACTCTGTTAACATATTAGGAATCCAATTAGCCTCTTACGTGTCTTGGAGGAGTCACATAATCCAATTTTTTTAATCTGCATCCAAAAAATTGTGGGTTCTATTTCGTATTCACCATTGCTTTTCCTCTTAAGTTACTTAATATCTATAAAGGTCTTATCTGTTCTTGCTTAGAATACTGTTCATACGTCTGGGGTGCTTCTTCATATACTTATCTCCTTGATAGGGTTGAATCTAAGGCAGTCAGACTCATTAATGATCCTTCTCTTACTTTTAATCTCGATTCTCCTTCTCTTTGCAGTAAGGTATCTTTTAGGTTCTTTTATTTTACAGAAAATTTAAATAAATTAACCTTGGCCAACTTGCATCCCCAAGAAATAAGTTCTGTGACTGTAAGTTAATTTCAATGGCTTCAGTTTTCACAGTTGTCTCTCCATGAAAAAGTTACAGTTGAGAATTAAGACAGTTCAACACCAGATATTAAAATATCTAAGCCAGAAATGAGCAACAACAAGTAGTATATTCGTAGCTTTATTTGTGAATATATATACACACACACACACAGAATATCTTTATGTAATACTCACTTAAAAATCAAAGGAAAGAATTTCTTCATAGGAAATAGCTTCGCTATCGTCTGCAGCAATGGCTGGAGAGCTTGGTTGGCTGTCCTTTTTTCGCGAGAATAAAAAGACAGGTGGGTCTCAAAAAGGACAGATTATCCTTAAAAGGACAGACCTGGCAACCCTGCTTTGAAGTAAAAAATACATTGTTTTGCTAACCGTGTTGGTTGTTTGGAGGTGATTTAACAATTTAAGCTATTAGTAAGCAATTTTTTTTTTATTTTATCAAGTTTATGTATAAATTTTTCATTTGTTTCAGTTTACACAGCATTAAAACATTGGATACGTTTTTCTGAATCAGCACCCTCACTAATTTTAACTACGAGCCGATACTGCTTTTAACTATTGTTCCGGTTTTACGTCACGGACTCCCTTTTCTACCAAGGGCTAGGACGGTTGCCTTCTTGCAAAGGACTTGCTTTGGCAGATGTAATCGCTACTCTGAGTGCATGCCCTTGCTAACCTCAGACAATGACGGGGCGCGAACCCTCGACCTAACGCCTCAAAGTCGCGGACGCTACCACTTGAGCCACGGTGACTACTCGACACTGTTTATAACTGTACTGTATGTAATATTCTATACGGTCTTTGATTTTTAAGCTTAGTTATCAAGTGTAATTGTTGTTACTTTATTATTAACAATACCATCACAATTTGTATAAGTATTGTCATTAGTAGATTTATTATTATTATTATTATTATTATTATTATTATTATTATTATTATTATTATTATTATTATTATTATTATTATCATTATTATTATTATTATTATTATCATTATCATTATTATATTTATTATTTTTATTATTATTATTATTATTATTATTATTATTATTATTATTATTATTATTATTATTATTATTATTATTATTATTTTTATTATTATTATTGTTATTATTATTATTATTATTATTATTATTATTATTATTATTATTATTATTATTATTATTATTATTATTATTATTATTATTATTATTATTATTATTATTATTATTATTATTATTATTAACATTATTATTATTATTATTATTATTATTATTATTATTATTATTATTATTATTATTATTATTATTATTATTATTATTATTACTATTATTATTATTATTATTATTATTATTATTATTATTATTATTATTATTATTATTATTATTATTATTAGTTATTATTATTATTATTATTATTATTATTATTATTATTATTATTATTATTATTATTATTATCATTTGCAAAGCCAAAGTAACCCTTTTGGATCATGCTACTTTATTTATCATCACTATCAAAAGGTTTCTCAAAATGTTTCTCACTATCGAAGTTGGTCTCACAAAATAAAATAAGCCAGGCCTAAGCCTCTGAGGCGGCAGGTCGAGGGTTCGCACCCCGTCACGGACTGAGGTTAGTAAGGGAATACTCTCAGGGTAACGATTACATCTGCCAAAACAAATCCTTCGTAAGAAGGCAACCGTCCTAGCCCTTAGTAGAAAAGGGAGTTCGTGACGTAAAACCGAATCCCTAAGCCTCTGTAGGAATTTCAAGATCATCGGTAAAGGTATAAGAGGGCAAAGGTTAACCGCAAGGTTTAAAAGAGTACATACCCATGCCCCAGGGCGAATACCCATACAATATATTTTCATTCTTTGATGTTCTCCCTTGAGGGTGAGCGGACCTTCCCTTGTGGCCCACAGGTGGGGAATCCATACAATATGTATTCATTAGACTTACGGCTTGTTGGATGAGGGATTATCTCGAAGAGGCAATGCCCTAAAATATTTGCATTCTTCAATCTCATATCATTTGAGAGAACTCAAAATATAAATTAGAAGAACAAAGCTCTCAAAGAGAGAGAGAGAGAGAGAGAGAGAGAGAGAGAGAGAGAGAGAGAGAGAGAGAGAGAGAGAGAGAGAGAGAGAGAGAGAGAGAGAGAGAGATCTTTGAAAAATATACATATAGATAGATAGAGAATAATCATATTGAGAAAGAGAAAGATAGACAGACAGACAGATAGATATAAAGATATATAGTAATAATAATAATAATAATAATAATAATAAGACTTTATTTCCAACGTACATTGGGTATTCAAATATGGGTGTACTATTAAAATTTACAAGTAAAATCTTCCTTTAAGAGTAACTTCTTAAGATTATATTTAAAAGTATACACTGAACCAGCATTTTTTAGTTCTCTGGGAAGCTGATTATATAAATGAAGTCCACGAATGTTTATATCTCTTGAGCCAATATCAGTTTTAGACCTTCGTACTAATAAATCTTCCCCTTGACGGGTAGTTAACCCGGTAACTGAGCTTACTGTAGAAAAATTATACAAGCAATCAGGAAGATTGTTCCTTAGTATATTAAAAACAAAGGTACATATATCAAAAACATTTATCTCTGATCTTTATCCATTCTAGATCTTTTAAAACAGGAGAGATGTGCTCGTATTTTCTTACATTGCCAACAGCCACTCGTGCTGCAAAGTTTTGTAACTTTTGTATTCTTTGTAATTGAGTCTTATTTGTACATCCCCAAACTTTGAGACAGTAATTAATTAAACTCATAGCTAAGGACTGGACAATTATTATACGAGTTGATGTTTCAAATGAGTCTTTTACCCTATTTAGATATATTAGAGTACCCATTACTTTTTTATAAATTTCATCTATATGCATTTCAAAATTCATGTAACGGTCAAAATAGACACCTAGGTTCTTTACCGAGTTCATTGGCTTAATGATATTACCGTTAAAATTTATATGAAGATTGTCATCAACTTCTGATAATAATTGTCTGGATCCGATAAGAATAGATTGGGTTTTAGTTTCATTAAGTAACAGACCATTTTTTAGAAAGAAACGTTTAGCCATATACAAAATTTCTTCTGCTCTACGAATAATATTTTCTAAATCATTAATTTCTCCTTCAATTAAGATTTGAGTATCGTCAGCATATTGAATGACATAACAGTTAGGTAAATATTTTACTAGATCGTTTACATATATTAGAAAAAGTATAGAGAGAGTATAGAGAGAGACCTATTAACGTATTTAGAAAATTATCATATTTATAGAGAGAGAGAAGTTAGAATAAAAGTTTGAAAGAGATATAGATAAGCAGAGAGAGGGAGAGAATTAATATACTGAGAGAGAGAAATATACCGATATATGTTAGATCAGAGAGTACTGACTTGGATGCACGTGGTATATCAGTGTAGCAGGGAGGAAAACGTGCAAGAGATAGGATTGAGTGGAGGAAGTTGTATATAGGTGACACGGGCCAAAGGGATTTCTCGCAACTGTTATCTCAACAAACTGTTTTGGACTGGTATGAGGAGAGTTGGCATGTGATAAAGCGGTGGGGGTGAACCAGCTGCGGCTGTTGGTCTAACTGTAGAATATCCTTGCCTGCCTACATTGTGGATGACCCAAGCAGGGTGGTAGGCCGGGAAATGTGGCAACTTTTATCTCCAAGGAGCTAAGAGGAGCAGTTGAGATATATGATAGTCATGGTGAATGTGTGTTTCTTGGCTTAGCCACACCCTTCACAAGGGGGGATGGGACCATGTATATATGTATATATTTGGATGACAGACAGTAACTGGCAACCGCAACCGAGGTTATATAAATGCCAGCATGCCGGTTCAGCCCAGTCGGCAGTAGATCTTGTCAGAGTGTGGAAGAAACAGACTTCGTTTTCGTAAGTAGTTTTCTGTTTATGTCACGATGAGTATTTAAGTAAGTTTTAAGCCCTAGTTGAAACGACAGGTAAGCGTTGTGACCACGTTTTGTTGTATAAAATCCAAAGAAACAACTAATTGTCGTTTGATAATTAACTGTTGTCATATTCTAATCTCGTATTGTAGTTCAGTTTCTGGCGCTATTTAACGGCGTGGACACATGACGTTTATTTGTTGTGTAGTTTCGCGTTCGTTTTTTTTTTTTTTTTTTTTTTTTTTTTAAGATAGTAAGTATCTGAGTTACTTAAGATAATTAACCTCAGCCCCTATATGCGTCCATCCCCATTCAAATTTGACAGTAAATGGAAAATAACTATAAATTCATCATCTTGCTGTCTGCTTAAAAAATCCAACTCTTGAGAACCCATTCATTCGTCACAATAAAACTAGATCATAATCAAGATAATAGTAATGGTGAAATCATTCTCTTAAGGAAAAAATGCAATAGTAATGGTGACATATCTAAAAAAAAAAAATAAGCTGTATTTAGGATTTTAACTTATTTTTTTTTTTTTACGTATGGTTAATTTGGCATAATTAAAATTAGTTTCATCTAACAAAGACTGTGCTTTGTATGAATTATAAATTATGAAAATTTTATTATTTATAAATAATAAGGGATTAATTGAAGTATTCACCGTGGTTCAAGTGATAGCGTCCGCGACTCTAAGGCGTCAGGTCGAGGGTTCGCGCCCTGTCACGGTCTGAGGTTAGCAAGGGCATGCATTCAGGGTAATGATTACATCTGCCAAAACAAGTCCTTCGCAAGAAGGCAACCGTCCTAGCCCTGGGTTGAAAAGGGAGTCCGTGACGTAAATTTATGTAATATAGGGATTAATTGTCCATAAGAACATGAAAATAGCTTTGATTGAAAATGTCCGATATTTATAATTTCCTTCTTTCAAACCTCTTCAAATCAAACTTACAATTTCAAAATGTAAATCAATCAGTGAAATTCAATTTTGGTTTTGGGTGGGAAATGACAAGTTACCGTTCTGCATTAAGGTCATATTAGATTGGAAAATAGTGTGTGTGTGTGAAACTGTAAATTAAACTGGTCAGAAAATGTAAAAAATGTCTTCGAAGACTCCTTAAAAAAAAAAAAAAAAAATTATAACGTCGATCTGCGAATATATCAACATGATTTTGTTACGCATTAAACTTGTGTGAAAATAATAATATGGACATTTAATGTTTAACTTGACTACGTAGTTTACACATTTTCTAGGGTCTCTGGGCATGATAATTGTCGAACACCTTTGAAAAAACTTCAACAAAAACATCGACTTGGTTGTGTTTTTGCTTAAAACAAATACTTACAAACACCCCTCCCCCGGGTAATATTTTGCTTATTTTCTTGTTTTCACCCTGAGGTTAGCAAGGGCATGCACTCAGGTTAACGATTACATCTGCTAAAACAAGCCCTTCACAAGAAGGCAACTGTCCTAGCCCTTGGTAGAAAAGGGAGTCCATGACGTAAAACCGGAATAACAACCTTTTGAATAATTAATAATGAACTCTTAGCTTAATATATAGTTACTAGATTTTTTTTTTCACTATATGATCTTGTATTCCCTCAGTGAAGTAAATAGGCTAGAAACATGAGATTGGACACGGACTTCATTTTGGGTAAACCGATTGGATCTTGTAGAGATATTGTTTTTTAGATTCTCCACCCAAGGATTGGTGGAATGGGTCATGGAGGACCCATAGGGCGGTCGCCAGCCTGCACAGGCCCCAACCCCCTGCTGTGGTGCCCAGCCACACCAGCAACCTCCCCAGTAAACAGCTTAAACTCTCTTGCCTGGGCGAGGCGCGATCCGTCGACCTCGCGAATGCGAGGCCAGCACGTTACCACTGTACTAGCCAGGAGTTGTAAAGATAAATAACCCCAGGGTTCTTCATCTTTACATGACAAGTCTTGGGGTTCGTTATATTTACAAGGTAGTTATAGGGGTTATTTGTATTTACAAGGTAACTAGTTGTTTTTCCTTGCATTGGTGTATTTGTGTGAATAAATGTTTTGTATTCTTACTTTTGTTTTCTAATTCTTACATGATTTCAGTTGGTTCTTATAAAGACAAACAACGGGTTATTCAACTTCACAAGTTTAATTACTGGGTTATTTAACTTTACAAGTTTGATTATGGGGATGTTCAACTTTACATGGGGTTGTTGGGGTTATTTATCTCTACAAGATCTAACAATCGTATCCAATTTTGAAAAGTTTCTATTTTTATAACTATCATTAAATATATATATATATATATATTTTTAAATTTATAATTATCTAGAACATTAAGTTTAATTTTGCTTTTTTTATATATATAATTTATTATTACATTTGTCAGTATTGTCTTTATAAATTCATAAATCGGTGTTAATAACATTTTGAATATAACTTGGTGCGTTTTATTTTCAGAAGCAAGATGCCAGATTTTTATTACTTGCCCCTCTCTGCACCTTGCCGATCAGGCATGCTTGTTGCCAAAGCAGTGGGTGTAGACTTGAACATGAAGTTGGTGGATCTAATGGCTGGTGAGCAAATGAAACCTGAGTTTGTGGCAATTAACCCCCAACACTGTGTACCTACTCTGGTTGATGGAGATTTCACACTCTGGGAGAGGTAAGAGCAAATTTTACATATGTCACTTATACAAATATTAGTCATACAGTGTAAATCTGTAGTTTTTCATCCAAATTTTTCTCAATTATTTTAAAAACTGCATCTCGATGATTGAAGCTTGGATACTCTAGTAGCACAGTGTTTATTGCAATCGACTTGGAAAGTGGCAAACCAGTGTTTAAAGGTACAGTATAATGAAAGCATACCGTAGTAATCATTGTAACGTGTGAACCTTGAAACAAACATTATGAAGATTGGAACTTTTCTCAGATGCTAGCTATTTTAAGTATACTATACCAATTATTAAGCTTATTGTTTGAAGGACACCTTGAAAAATACCAATCAATTTATACATTTGAAACTGCAGTATCTTATCCTCTTAAAGAAATCTTAAAAATACATGTGTACAATATTGCAATGAGGGAATGCCGTAAGTGCCATAGAATGCTCGAATTAGGTGGCGACAGATCTGCGTTCATGCCCGCAGCAGGATGTCAGGAAGGGTATTCAGCTTCTATCAGTCTGTCTACCCCCAAGTGGGACTATTAGTGGCATATAAAACTAAAGAAAAATAATAAAAATACAATATATTTTTTTTTTTTCAAAGCCGACCAATATGCACCTACCTGGCGTCAAAGTATGGAAAAGATGATTCACTCTATCCATCCGACCTCAAGATCAGGGCCAATATTGATCGCTTGATGTACTTTGACATGGGAACACTATATCATCGATTTGGAGAATATGTGGTAAGTTTTATGTAGCATGGGGATAGGTAAAAAAAATTTTCCCTCATTGAGCCTGGGCATCAAGAAAACTTTTCAGAAAAGGTAGCAGCTTAAGGACTAGGCAGAAATAAGAGAATAATACATACAGCTTGAAAAAAGTCAAAATAATGAAGACCCAGTAATGATGAGAAAGAAAGCATAGAGAAGAGGAGTGTTGTGACTAGTCAATGTGCAGGGAGAGTAAAAGATGTGTAACAAATATGCCAGAATACTTGGTGCACATATAAGCATGAGAAAAATATGGCTAGTATATTACTTGAAGATTAAAATATTGAATTTCTATGAGATTGTATTTAATATTTTCTTTCCTCCCCTAGTATCCAGTGGTGTTCCAAGGTCAGGAAAAACCAGATTCTGCTAAACTAGACAAACTTCATGAAGCTCTTGACTGGTTGAATGGATTTTTGGAAGGTCACGATTATGCCGTTGGCAACAGCATAACAGTCGCTGACTGTGTTCTTGTTGCCTCAGTTTCGACCTTTGAAGCCACGGGCATTGACCTGAGTAAACATTCAAATGTTGCTGCTTGGCTGGCACGGTGCAAGACATCTCTGCCTGGGTATAGCGAAGTCAATGAGCCCGGTACCCAGGAATTTGGGAAATTTGCCAAATCAAAGCTTGGTTTAAATTAATTTTGTCATTTTGATATCACCTTTTCATTTGCATAACCGTACAGAGAGTTATTTTCTCTGCACTTCACTCGTCACATTTCAAACGCTTTGACCAAGTTATGGAATTTTGTATCTTAAAATAATTAAAAAAGAGGAGTTCATTTTGAGTCAATTTTTTCCCTTTAGAATTACTGCAAAAATAACCTATTTTTAAGGGTTAAAGTTAATAAATATAATTACAGAAACTCCCCAACTTATGAATGAGTTAGGTTCCAGAAGTCCTTTCATAAGTAAAGTTGTTCGTAAGTTGTTTAGGTAAAAACAAAAAAAGCACTATACAGTACAGTACATACATATGCAGTATTGTACAGTACTTAGACTAAAGACACATAACTGCTACATAAAACATGAAGAATACAGTATTAATAAATTTTAATATACTAATAAAAATATAATAACACAGTACAGTAATAGATACATTAATACATGGGTAGATCAGGAATATGTATGTAACTCAATTGTTCGTAAATAGGAGAGCTTGTGTACATTGCAAAAATTTTAATGGCTGAAGTATTGTCAAGAATTTTTCTGGGACTGCAGTAGCGCAGTGGTCAGAGTACTCAACTTGGGAAGTGACAGACCCATGGTAGAGCCCACATGGTGCACTGGGAATGGCATCCAGCTTCAACCTTTGTCCACCCCCTTTCAAAAGTGGATAAATTGTGAAATAAAACAGTAGAGAACCTAACATAAGAGGACTCCACACTAGACTGATGTGTACGAACCCAACATTTGTTTTGGAATAGATATGCAAAAAGCTGGATTTGAATAATATATATATTTACTGCAGCTGGAATGTCTAAATCAAGGACAATAATATTTCATTGAAAAAGTTTACAATTCACTGCAATATTTGGTCACAAGCCTTAAAAATCTTAAGGAATCAAAGATTTACATATATTGATGAAGTGAGAGTGAAGAGACTATTATTTTGGCAAGAGTGACATAGTAAATTGCCTGTGACATACAGAGGAAAAGGCATTGTTGCTAAGGGTCTACCCTTTATAACCATAAGAATAAAATAAATGCAACCAAAATTTTCCAGAGAAACCGCTGCAGACTATCCATAAATGTTAAGCAATGCATTTAAAACAGGAACCTGATATGAGATTGAGATAATATTCTTAGCTCGACAACTCGGATGAGAAAATCCAGAACTATCTTAAGCTGTATACTGAAGATCCTTTTTTTTTATATTTTTTCCACTGATAAAGACACTACATCCGCTTAGAATATTTGACTCACTTATAATATGCTGTTTACTATTGTTTTTATTTGATGTGTAGCTACTAATCTCCATTCGAGTGGGAGTGGACACAAGTTTTAGCTGGGGAAGTAAGGCTGAATGCTTTTCCTGGCCTCCATACGAGGGCCAAAAGTTTGTCACTTCCCAAGTTGAGCACATTGGCCACTGCCCAACTATAATGAATTTTAACCCAATATTCACCCTGAAAACCTTTAGGGACCACTGTAGCGCAATCGAGTCCACCGCAGGACATTAGGTAAGGTATCCAATCATAACTATCCAGCTCCAACCTGTGTCCACCCCTATTCAAATGGGACTACAGTACTAGTGATACATATGACAGCAAAAATATATACTCGTATATATCCATATATGTGTGACAGTATATGTGTTGATATAATGGACAGACATTCTTCCACTAAACACATAGTAGCTGCTATATTGTTCAACAAGAAAAGCTTTACTAGTTTAAAGAATGAACTGCCTACATAAGAGATAGTACTGACCACTAAAGCATATCCCATGATTGACAAAGAAAAGCTTGAAACTGAACTAAAAGAATTCTATTGTAGATCTGATATGCATGAATACTGCAAATTATTTGAGCTGCTGACATTTATCTTTGAAAATAATCTAGATGTTCTTAGTGAAATTACGAAACTGATAAAAATTATCTTCAAAATTCCCACGACTACATCAAAGCCAGAACGCTGCTTTTCAATACACTTGCAGTGCTGTCAATGAAGAAAAATTTCCTCAACAGTCATCCAGAGATCAAGGAGAAACCAATTAATCTTTTTGCCCAAAGTAAAACAAGAGTAATGGATTTCGATTTTAAATGAAATGAACAAGCATGAACTGTAACACTTTAGGCTATTAGTAAGTAAAAAAGTTTTTTTTTTTTAAGGATTTTATCAAGGTTATGTATAAATTTTCTTTTTATATGTTTGCTTTGTTTAAAACAGGGACCCAAACAGTTATGCCATTATTACAAAAAGGGTGCATATAAGTACAAAATGAGACGACTGGACAATGCTAATGGGCGCTAATGTTTTGGCATGGTTCTCCTGGTGCCAAAATATTAAAATCTATTTATTGCCAGCTAAATGGGAAGCTGACAAACAGGCTTAATGCCCAAACAGCCTGTGACTAAAAGGTTCCACTGAAATGTACCAAACCAATATAAGTATATACCTGTGTTCCAGGTAAGAACCTAATGCTCAAAACTTTAATTTCATGATTGATCTGCTCTTCATGCTACACTAACACTTATTATTATAATCAATGCATTATTTTACCATTTAATAATATAGTAAGGAAGCCCATCAATGAAACAATATTTGAAAAGTATCTTTTAATGAAGTAATTTGTGCTTTATCAAGAGGTCCAGTAGGGTCCACAACATAGCGGTACTTTTCATATATTATTTCACCGAAGGACTTAACTGCTATTTGATATTGTATGTTAACAGTTTGTGTTTACTTATTTATATAACATGCTTATAAACTCTATGTATACAGAAAGAAAGATATGTTTATCTATTTTATGTATGCAGAAATAAATTAAAATTCTCACTTCATTGGCATAAATCCAAAGGATTAAGAAAACCATCATGTTTGTACTTAGCTAATTGGGCACCAGAAAGGCAACAGGGGTTAACTGCTCACCTCTTGCTAAAAGGGCCCAAGTATTTGAAATAGTATTACTTCTCATGTTAAAGCAAGGCATTAACGCAGTCTGCATCACACTGTGTGCGAGTGCGTATGATGCAACTGTAGCAGTGATGGTATCATATAAAGATTTTTTACTAAATCTGGAACGAGCATCTTCCTGGGATGCTAGCACTGCTGGCAGCGAAAATCTGCTGTAAGCCCAGCTGAGCAACATTTGCGTAGCCAGATGCGGAACAAGTAAGTGGAAAGAGTGTCACAGACTGGGCTTACTATGATAGTAAGCTCCCTATGATGGAAAGTGCTAGGATTATTTTATACAAATGGGCTATATAAAAACTGTATATTAAATAATAACTTTAGGGGGTTATCACATACCCTGACCATCTTATATGCTGAAACACAACTACTAGAGCAATACAAATCTTTTAGTAAATAAAAAAATTGAATTTTGAAGGCTTCTCAAAAGAATATACAGTATTAATAATATATTCAACATGTAAGACAAGCTGAGGCTCTACATCAGAAGAGCAAAAAAATTACATCATCTAAAAAATGCTGCAGTCAGATACCTTCAGATTATACAGTTATAACATGAGCAAAAATAGATACCCGCTGTTCATATTACTACAATATGAGCAAATATTGATATCCTCTGATCATACTTCCATAATATGAGTATATGGACCATTGGTTTCCATATTTAAGATCTGTCTAGCACCATATACACCGCATTTAACATTCCCACTTGAGACTTTTTCTATTGAGGTCCGTGTTCCCTGGCACAGTTTATGATAGAGAGCTTCCCCGAGAGTTTTATCTACATTCATATGATACTGCATTGCCTTACCCTTTTGTTTTCCACCAAGTGTCGCTTGAGGAATGATCAAAATATCTCCTTGGATATCACATATGGAGACTCTGTGTCCTGAATCATCCTCACTTAGACGAATGCTCATAATGTGCTTGATTAGCTTCTCCACCGTATCTTCTGACGCTTTGTCAAGGAAACATATAAAGACAACCATTCCTCTCTTGATCTGGAAAAATGGAATTTAATGCAGTAATCTCTTTCCTCCTTTGATCTGGAAAAATGGAATTTAATGCAGTAATCTCTAAGTGGCAAAATGCTTCAAACAATGTCTGTAGAAATAGCAGCAAGCGAAGAATACAGGGGCCTTCGCTTTACGAGGTTCTTGACCTAACATATTTCATTGTTGCGATGCATCTTCCATAAATTATTTTGCTTCTTTTTTGATAATTTTTGGCCTGCATTATGTTTCCGAAGCATAGAGCAGATTCTTCTAAAGGCAGTGCTTTGGAGACAAGGAAAGCCATCACCATGGAAGTGAAATTAGAGATGGTGAGACGCTCAGAAAAGGAAGAAACTTTACTACTGCATTAGCATAGGCTGGTGACGTAGGTGTGTAAGGTGCGTTCCGACTTACACGGAAAATTGGGTTACAAAGCATCTTGAGGAATGGAACTGCAACATAGGTCAAGGAACCCCTCTATCATGTTTTGCTTTTGATAAAATATGAAAGGCACATTACAAAGAAACTATATACAGTAGTAAGCACTGTTTCAGTATGACAATTAGTCCTCATTAGAATGGAGGCAAACACAGACATTTTGGAGTTGAGGATTTAAGGAGGATACCCTTCCTAAAGCCTGACGGTGGGACTGAACCCACATTAATAGCGTCCTGTCACTTCACAAGCCGAGCAATTAAACAACAAGAAAGTACTTTGCAATATATTAAGACAAAACTTCTTAAAGAGTAGTCATCTTTACAAAAATTAAAAGTATGCAAACAATGTTACAAACACTAATAACACAAAAAATATTTACATTGACAATCTCTGGCTCCCTGCCCTCAATGCCTGGGAGTTTTAGTGATGCATTAAGACATTGCTGAATCACTAATCGACCAGTAATATCACCCATAATGCTCCACAAATTTCTGCAATTGTTAAAGGTCTCTATTGATTGGCAGAGGCAAGTGACAGTGATGGCTCTAGAACCTATATAGCTGAGTTCCAAGTGCCTCTATAATCACGTGGACCCATTTATCTCCAGGGGATGGCTGAAAAATAAGGCAAACCATTAGAATATCACCGACCCCCATATAATTGCCCACTTTAATCAGTAACACCATGACACATTGAACACTTATCCAATTCTGGGACAGGATCAAACCTGAAGGCCAATATATTACCAATTCAGTCACTACCATTGTACCACAAATAGAACACAAGATAAAATCACAGAAATCTGAAAGAGACATTCAACAAAGAGATAACACACTAAATTTATTTTACTTTCTTGATCTGCATGGAGCCTCAGCAGATTCCAGACTGGGTCTTATACTCATTTTTACCTCAGGTAATCTTATCAGACCACCTGATGTTATGTAGTGCTGATGCCGTCGTTCGTCGTCTGTCCGTCTGGCATGTCACAATATTTCATGTCAGGATGTGGAAATTATACGATGCATAACAAATTTACACTTTCAGTTGATTTCAGAGGCACAGTTTTGTGAAGCAGTAAAATCCGGTGAAAAATTGTATATACGATGTTGATATCAACCTTTCAGGTGAACTGGGGCAATTCAATGATTATATCATGCAAAATTACCCTGGAAAATAAAAAATTCGCCAAAAAGCACTACATAAAATCATCTACAACGACAAGATACATCTACGTTTCCCTAACTGAATCTTATGTCACATGGAAACAATTTGTTCAGGAGAAAGATCATTTTCACAGCTAAAGAAAATAAAAAATGAACTGAGGGTAAACATGTCTCAAGTAAAAAATTTATGCACTCAGCACCAAGTGCATAAAGAGCAATAAGTTGCGTAGCACATTTTTCGAGGACATAATCAATGATTTTGCTTTTGGGAAAGCAAGAAAGAAAATATTTTATGTTGTAGCTTATAGGCTTATCTGATATAATTTTTATGATTTGCAAACTTATTCTTTATTATATATCTTACTACATTTAGTAAACATACACTCAGAAATGTTTGTTTGTATGCCATGGTGTATGTTGATTTTTCTGATGACTATATGGAATAGAATTGTGTTAGATTTAACTTTGAAAAGAAGCCACAAAAGCATACTACAGTATACAGTATTACCATATGGAAACTTATTTCCAACTGATAAAACTATGTTGATTAGACAATAAGATTTACCATCACAATTGATGAGCAGAGTATACAGTACAGTACTCATTATAAATATACGTAATAGTGATTACTTATTTAGTCAGCATATTGAATACAGAGCTCCCCTACTTTCGAACAACGGAGTCATGAACATTCACAGATACAAATAAACACCTGGCCATTATCTACTCATGTATTGATGCATGTATTGCTGTACTGCATTAAAATTCATAAATACAACTTACAAACAGACTTCTGGAACCTATCTCACTTGTAAGTTGGGGAGTGTCTGTATAAATTTATGATTGCTTAAATAATATTAAACAGTACATTCAGGTACCAGTATTGTTTCCAGGGTAGTTATATTATATTATATTTTGGAAGAAATAAGCCAACCAAGTTATTATGTCATCACCAAGTAATTTATCTGAAAATAATTTGTATTTTTCACTTTGCTATTAAATAAATAAAAGGCGTCTGTATTTTTAAAATTTCTGAGACCAGCTGGTGTAATTAAAAAAAATGGGACTTCGGGTTTTATAGAGCTTAGGGCCTCACCGAGTCTAAATCCGGCACAGCCAATCTACATCATTCATTTGTAACAACAGTGGAGGTTTCCTGATGCTACTGCAATTACAGACAATACCCAACTTACAAACAAGATCGGTTCCAGAAGTCTGCTCGTTAGTAGAATTTTTCAAAAATTGTGTTTATCTGTAAAAAATAAAAGTACTGTACAGTACATACATATGCAGTACAGTACATACATATGCAGTACTGTACAGTACTGAGGCTAAAGACACATAACAACTACCTTAAACATAAAATCCACAGTATTAAAGAATATTAGTACATACATACATATACCTTGGCTGTTTCCCCCTTTAATTGGGGGGTAGCCGACATCAAGGAAGGAAAACTGGGGAGAAGTTATTCTCCCCTCTACTCCCCTTCTTCTTTGACGTACAGTAATAATAATGTAATAATATAATAATACATGCAATGATACATGGGTAGATATTGGGTAAGCTTTTGTTCGTAATTTGGCTGTTCAAAAGTAAGGTAGCTTCTGTACACTACAGTTACTTAAACAATAATAAAATATTTAATGAGTAAAGCCTAATTTGTTTCTGTACAAACATAGAGTTAAAAGTTTGCTGGGTTTTAGCTCTCCTATCAGAGGCGTCACCCCTGCTCTGGCAGGCGTCAGCCAGTGAAAGGCCCAACCTCCCACTGTGATGCTGAGCCACAGCAGTAACCTCCCCAGTAAACAGCTTAAACTCTCGGTCTGGGACGGGAACCGATCTTTTGACCTCGCGAATGAGAGGTCAGCAAGTAATGTACGGGTAGGAAAAATGTGAGCATCTTAACTATCAATTCACAAGCTTGTAATAGCCTCCTGCAGTTATCAAGTAATAAAACCTATGATATTCAATTTGGAAATTAAAATACAGTACTTATTATATCTTAATATCTGCTTTCACATCTACAAAGGAGGAAATGAAAATATAAAACATTTATAAACATGTATAAAACAAATAAAAACAATTATATAATAAATTAATTTCTTAATTAAGAGTGAACTATCCCAACCTCACCCAACTAATTCTAACCTACCCTGATATAAAAATACATTTCGTAAGTTTCTTTGTAACTGAGGGTAAGATAGTAAACATACGCGGTTGTTGTTATTTTTATTATTATTAGCCATGTCACTCTCTGATGGTGACTATCACAAATACGGGTAGTTTACAGTTTTGCAGGCCATGCCGTTCAACAACCTCACCCCTCCGCTCAAGTAAGTAGTTCGACCCTTGCCTGTATGATGGGGGGTTCCAGGGGGGGCGAAGCCCCCCTGACTAAGAGGTTAGGTAGGTATTTTTTAACTAGGATAGTAAAAAATTGTTTCGTATGCATATTGTCGCCATTTTTGTTGTGTATTCATCCGCCAGTTCTCTAGTTACGAGCCTAGCGCCATCTATTGGTAGGTTTTGAACATTGGTATGGCCCGCAAAACTGTAGGTGTCCCACAAATACTTACCTAAGTTGATATTGTTAGAGGTTTTGTCACAATTAATCCTGATTAGAATGGGGGCGGAAAAAGACAGACTGGTTGGAGCTAGGGAATCATGGCTGGATAACCTTCCTTACCCCTGTCAAGGCCTCGAGCTTGGGTTTGTCACTTCCCAAGTCGAGTACTCTAACCACTTCGCTACAAATACCCAAGGTAAACGTCCCAAAAACAAGTCAGTAAAACAGTTCCACGTTCCGTCTCATAGGTCTTGGCTTCGGTTTACAGGGCAAGAGAATTTATTTGGTCAAGATCTTACTTTATCTTGACCTCAGACGATGGCCATGTTCCATTACAGGCTGGCTGGAAATGAACGCTGTCCGTGACTGATCCATCCAAAGTTAGCTGGAAAACTAAACGCAAGTTGATACCCCCCTGTTGGGGGAGACAGCCAAGGTAGATAGATAAATAGACTTCTGGAAACTTTACTATACTAAAACATTTTTTTTATCCCCAAAAATATGCTAAAAAAAAAACAGATAATGTTTCGAAAATAAACAAACTTACTCCGAATACATTCACATTCTATCGTCTGGATACATTTTATTTATTATTATTATTATTATTATTATTATTATTATTTTTATTATTATTATTATTAGTGTAATACCCGGACAGACAAGAAAATTATCCTCACCAGGCCCGGGCAAGAAAAAAAAATTAAGATAAAGAAAAAGTAGAAGGCTAAGGACAAGGCAGAAATAGGGGAGTAATACACAGTAGGAAAAGGACAGGCTGAAAGAATAGTTGAAGTATTGAAGAGCAAGAGATATGGCAGGATTAGGCCCTGAGATGATGATAGATCCGCTTTTTTAAAGCAGATAGGATATAAGAATTAGGAAAGACAGAAGGAGGAAAAGAGTTCCAGAGTCTGGAGGTGGATGGGAAGAAGCAGTTGCTGCACCGCACAGTCGGCGATCTACAAATCTCCACACAGTACCTGTGAGAAGAGGCCGCTTGGTGAGTGTTAAGTGGCCTCGGCAGTGGGGGAGGGATGCAACTTGGCAACTTATCAGAGCAGAGATGGAATAAGTAACAACAGGAAAGAGAAAGGAATGATACCTTAAGAAGGAAAACCCAGATTAAAAGTAAGAGAAGGGTCATTAATGGGTCTGATTACCTTAGATTCAACCCTATCAAGGAGATAAGTATAAGAAGAAGCACTCCAGATGAGCGAGCAGCACTCTAAGTCACCATATCCCCCCTAATTCTGTTAGCTTCAAGTGATGGTGAGTCTAATTCCCTCAGCCTCTCCTCATAACTGAGATTACTTATTTCTGTCACCAGTTTTGTGGCAAATTTTTGAACTTTTTGCGGCTTAATTCTGTGCTTTCTCAAGTTTGGATTCCAAAAGGAGGCTGCATATTCAAGCTTTGGCTTCACATAGGTAATATAAATATTACTGAACATTTCCTTGTTCATGTGTCTGAAAGCTTCCCTTACAATTGCTAAGAAAACATATGCTACCCTCACTATGCCATTTATATGCATTTCTGGAGACAAATCTGCCAGTATGTTTACTCCTAAATCTCTCTCATTCCCAGTCTCTTGAAGTTCTGTTCTTGCCACTGAGTATCCAAGCTTGAGCCTTCTTGCACTTGTACCCATTCTCATTACCTTACATTTTGAAGCATTGAATTTCATTAGTCACTTTTCCAATCATTCATGCATCCTTTATTGGCTTTCCTTAAGTCCTCTATCATTGTTCTCGTCTCTTGCTTTCTTCACAACCTTTGCATCATCTGCATAAATATTCATGAATTAATTTACAGAGTCTGGTAGGTCATTTACATATACAAGGAACAAAAGTGGCCCTGAAACTGAACCGTGTGGAACCCCAACTACTAACCTTTCTCCATTCAGACACTGAGTTTCTAACTCTAACCTTCTGGCCCTTCCTGCTGAGTAAGTTTTTATCCATTCCAAGACATTTCCACCTATTCTCGCCATTTCTTGCAGTTTATCAATAAATCTCCCGTGAGGGACCATATCATCTGGAAGTATAGGACTATGCAATCCATTCATCCCTCTCTTTCCTGTAAGATACAGCTAATATCATCATAAAATTCTAAGCTTGTTTCTGTTGATATGACTTTTCAAAAGCCATGTTTTCTCACCGACAAAGAGTTGCAGGATTCCAAGTGAAGAGAGATATATTTCCTAAGTAGTTTCTACACAAGCTGGTAAACAAAACAGGCGCATTGTCCAGAGCTGTACCCCTCCTGCCCTCTTTGAAGATAGATACCACTTTTGCTGTATTCAGCATCTTGGAATCTCCTCAGCTTCCAAGGAATAATATTTTTCAATATTCAACACATTTTCTGTGAATACTAGATCAAGTAGTGTTGGCTCATCCATCCCTGGCTCTCGTTGGTTCCAGTACATGTTGGTGTAGGAAATTCCCTTGTATGCAGTCTAGGAATGTTGCTGCGAATGAGTCCTCCCCTCTGTGCAGGTCAAGATGTATTCAGTCCATCTCTCTATGTTTAAAATCTCCCATATTCAATATTCTACATTTTCTCTACCATGCAATCTTAACAACTGAGTTTATGACTTCAAAAGTACCCATATGACTTTCCTTATAAGTTTCTAGCCAATGATGATTCCTTGGTGGGTTATATACAACAGGTTTTATAATGCTCTCTGATCCAATATTTATGCTCTCTGATATCTTTCACTTATGAGCAATGATATCCCTTCACCAGTCCTCTCAGACCTTTCAACTCTTAAGAAAAACTACTACACTGTTTATGTCCTCACTCAACTAAGTCTCTATAGCTGCTACTCTATCTGCCTTACTATTGTAAATCCTATTTTTTAATTATACTGCCTTACCAGCTATTCCATCAGTATTTGTGTACAGCAGTCTTATTGAGGCCCCATTCCCTGATCTTCTAGCATTATCTTCTTAATCTGGCATTTCGCTGGAAGAGCTTTGAAACAAAAATTTTCTTCTCTTCTTATATTCACCCCCAATTAATCTTATCAATATTTCTCTTATATGTGTCACCATTTCAAAGGTTATTTTCATTAGTTTTGCCTTTCCCTTCCTAGAATATTTACCAACATAGTGAATGCTTACAATATTTTCTTGACCACATACTATTCCAAGCTTCATTATCAGGTCTAAAACTCTACCTTTATTCTCTTCAAGTCTCATCTGCCATGTTGACTCCTGGGAATCACTTATGCCTGAGACTACCACTGTCTTCTCTCTATCAAGTGCCAGTTTGATAATTAGCCCTTTCTTTCACACCATCTTTCATTTTTTCTATTACTGCTCCTTTGTAGGCAACTGTTTATACATTTTCCAATGCCATCTCCCTCACTGCCTCTTTTACTGCCGCATTTTATGTTACTACATCTGCAAATCATCTGTAATGCTCTATGTTCTGTATTCAGCTCCTGAAAGTCTTTTCTAAACAGTCACACTTTCCTTTATCTTGACATTCCAAGCTGCAATCTCGTCTCTCTTGGGTTGCATACATGCAACGTGTTCCCATGCATGTCATAAAACTTGACTCAACCACCCCCATATAAGAGGGATACTTGTCCTTATATGCAAAGTTGTAAAAATAAATAAAAACAGTACAGTATTCTCCTGTACAGAATTTATAATTTCTAGCTTTTTAATGGGCTTTTGCTATACTCTTGTAGGACTTTGAAAACAAGGTTTGCCTAGGTTTTGCTTATCACTAAGAGAATAAACCAGTGTCCTCTCGTTTCACTACTACCAAGGTTTTCAGATAGTGATCTTCCCTCTCTCTTGCCTATCACTTAGAGAATTAAACAGTTTCCTCTCGCTTCACTACTACCAAGGTTTTCAGATAGTGATCTTCCCTCTCTCTCTTATCCTACGTAATGTCTCTTTCATCTTCTCAGACAATTTGCTAAAATCTTTTCTTTTTCATTTTTTCTTCAACGAATTTATAAATGCAAGAATATAAACTAAGATTTTCCATATTCAGTCAAAGAATAGTCTCTTCATCCTTTAGCCCACTTTCACAGGTGGCAACTAGTGATTGCCACTGGTGACAGCACTAACTGCCTTCCATATTTTTAATATAATATAAATCTCATCATCCTTTAGCCAGCTTCAACGTGAGGCACCTAGTGGTTGCCACTGGTGATGGCAACTAATTGACTCAGGGTTCTTAATGGTGCAATCACAGTAGCCTCATATGAAAGGCTCCATGTAAAGCTATAGAAGGCAACTCATGAACAATTGTAACAGCTATAAAGCTGCTTTCACATGAAGCAACTAGTGGCCACCACCGATGTATACACGAGCATATAGCTGTTGCAATCGTTCATACACATCTTCCATTTCTTTGTTTAAATAATTATCTCGCCAGGTGTTATTGAACTCCCTGCAATCTATTATTAACCTTTTAAGTATTATAAATTATTTCCAACATACATGTCACTAAAGTAAAAGGTAGAATAAACATACCAAGAAGAAACATTACAATAAGAAACAATATTTATTAAATAATCCAGAACAAAATGTTCATTGTAAATGATAAAAAAAAATAAAGATAAGTTAATGCTGCGCATAAAAAGGAAAACTTGTAAAATAAATATCTGCAAATACCTTTAATATAGTTCACATTTACTCTGTCAACTAAATGTTCATAAATAGCCTGATTATTAAAAACTATATTTTATTTATATTTTTCAACTCATACTAATAACAGCTTTTTTGTCTGCATTCCCCTGTATGTCATAATAGTCAATTAAATGGGGCAGAACGAAGGGACCGTAATCCCTGTCTTTGTATTTTCCTCCCATAATGAGTCAAGTTATTTGCTTTGACTGAACCACCCCATTTCTGAAGGGAATTATGAGCTTCATATAAAGATAGATAGATAGACCACCAAACAAGGTATGCAGTTGGTATTCAGCATCCTCAGTTCAGTAACTCGTTACGTTCCACGAAATTGAAAGAAATATCGCGCTTTCTATCATGTTTAATATAAAAGACATATAGATTAGAACTTCCTCAAGCTGCAAAAAAAAGATTAAATGATAATAAAAAGTGTTCTGTTAATGTCTTATTATGCAATTATACCATCTTAGTCCTTTATTATTATATATATTAGAGTAATGGACCTGATTATTCCTCAGGAACTATAAATATTAAAATTCATATAATTGACAATTCCTAGCTAAATGTGAATAAGTGTGCTCTGACTAGGTCACCTCTATACAATGGAAGGGGATATTGCCATTGCATATCTATATGCAGAAAATTGTACTTTGGTCATTACTTTGAATAAGAAGTTTTTTTATGATGGTGACACCAGGATGGGTAAAAAAAAAAAATAAATAAATAAATCTGCCCTCATCGGGCCTGAGCATGAAGAAAACATAAAGTAAAGAGAAACAGAGATGGGGAGTCCTGTGACTTGTCAGATGTATAGGGATAGTAAAAGATGTGTAACAAATCTCAAAGAATATTCAGTGTTGATGTAAGCATAGAAAAAGAACCGTAACTGAAGGAAGACTTCATACTGTCCAGAACAGTCCTATTTAAGTCCAGAAAATCCTTCAGCTTAGGTATCGCAATGGGTGGCTGGTGCCATGGGCCAACCTACTATATGGTGAATATTCTTGTGTCTACAATAAAAACATTTTAAATTATAAATTTAATCGTTCCAGCTTTTTAATAACTCTTCCACTACCCGATTTAGGGGGTTCAACCTCATTTTGCAGAGCTGTTGACAGTGCAAAGTCATAGTGTTTAGGGATTATAAATGAAGGTTTCTGTTGAGTTTTAACCATCTGCTTGGAATTCTTGCAAAATACTTGCCCTTTATAGTCTTTCACGAGATACGACCAAGGCGCAACGACGGTTGCTTTCTTCCATTTCCTTCCATGTGCTTGTTTTATCTTCACTGGTTCACCTTCTGTTAAAAGATTACAGTTTGGAGATACATGTGGTATTTCCCCTGCTAATTCATCTGTTTCAACACCCTGAGGTAATATGTGCATATTATTGGCTCCCTCAGTATACCAGGCAAAGACCTGAGGTATGGTTTGAAACGAGTTCCTCTGATCTTGTACAGCTGGATGATATAAGCCATGGTTAAGATGCCAATAACCTGTTTGAAAAGGTAAAGCAATTTTAATTAATATTCTGATATTTTGAAAAAAGTTAAAAAGCTGAAAAATTCATTAATATGCATACACAACTGCTAATAAGAAGAAATTATGCTTTTTATTTATTTTAATGAAATGGAAAGAAAAAAAAAAAAATAAATAAATATATATATATATATATATATATATATATATATATATATATATATATATATATATATATATATATATATATATATATATATATATATATATATATATATATATATATATATATATATATATATATATATATATATATATATATATATATATATATATATATATATATATATATATATATATATATATACACAGAGGGTCCCCACTTTACGTCAGGATTCCGTTCCTGACAGTTGACTTAAGGCAGAATACACCTATAATTCGAACCTAGGTCCCCTACAGTGCTAAATACTGTCATACATTGAAAAATAATCAAAGTTCTTAATCTAATACATAAAAATAGTTAAAGTACACTATACAGTATTGTTTACATTTACTACTGTAGTTGGTTTGCATCTTAATGACTTGTATGTTGAAAAATTGATATATTAATAATTTAGTAATTATTTATTGGTCTCTGACGTAGCCTCAAAGCGACTTAACTCAAATCGACTTAAATAGGGGACCCCATATATATATATATATATATATATATATATATATATATATATATATATATATATATATATATATATAATATATATATATATATATATATATATATATATATATATATATATATATATATATATATATATATATATATATATATATATATATATAGATATATAGATATATAGAGATATATAGAGATATATAGAGATATATATATATATATATATATATATATATATATATATATATATATATATATATATATATATATATATATATATGAGTCCTCCCCTATTTAGGGGGAGGACTCAGACAGGTTGGAACAGGGAAATTAAGGCTTGATACTCTTCCTAATGCCCAACAATGGGCTAAAACATGAATCTGTCACTTCCCAAGTTGAGTGCCATAGCCACTGCTCTATAAGAAATATCAACTTGTTAGAGACCGATGAATTGCTTCTGCATGAACAAGCCAATATAAAGGACTTGATTCAAAAGCCACATCGTATTATTAAAATGAAAGAAGAAATCATAAGCAGGTACAGAAATTTCTCCCTGAAACATGTGAAAGGAAAGGGCAATAATGACTGACTGTCAAATCCTTTGGGACACATCCCATTCATATCACTAAATGAACTAGTAATCTTTTGTACTTTATGCCTGGAAATTGATATGAGCCGTAGAAATCCAAATATAAACTCTATATGCTTGACTTTTAGTTCATGCTGAAAGACTAAGCCTTGAACTTCTCTTAAAAACAACCAAAGATGCCCAAAAGGCACCTAGAAAATATCAACTACAGAAACATCATTAAACCATAAATACCTATCTCAAGATTATCTTTACGAATGCTTTTTTTCCCCCATCATATTATGTATGACAATTAGTCCCCATTTAAGTGGGGGTGAATACAGACATGTTGCAGCTGGGGGATTAAGGCTGCATGCCGTTCCTAACACCCAGCTTGGCTCAAACCAGCGTTAGTTACTCCCAACTCTCATATTCTACCACTGAGCAATCATTAAAAAAATATTCTAATACAAGTATTGAGTCAGAAGCATAAAGGAGGAAAGGACAATCACATATATTGAAATCTGACTTTAAAACAAGGATTTTACATCAATCAAAGGAAAATGAATTCAGAAAATAAATCACATGCATCATACTAATCTTTACAAGTAAAAACTAAGTAAACATAACAAATATATTGTAGCATTATTGTACTGTACTGCATTGTACAGTATGACTATGTTTTCATAGGTTAAAACAAAAATAAATGGCTATTTTTCCAAAAAAAAATATAATTAAAACAAAACTGATAACCATGACCTGAAAATACAGAAAAAATATTCAGTACCATGCAACAGCAAATATTAATGATTTGAGTATTTTTCCAAAAACGTAAAAATAAAATAAAATAGCTATTTTTCCACAACGTATATTATTAAAACAGAACAATAAAACAGGACCTGAAGTATAATACAAATATTCATTACCCTGCAGTAACGAAAGTTGATTATTTGAGCATTTATTCACTTAAATAGATACATAAAAATAAAAGGAAAATTTTTCCAGAAAATATATTAATAAAACATTACTGGTAAACATGCCCCGTATATACCTGTACATTACAAATGCTCATTACCATTCAGTAGCAAATGTAAGTGATTTGAGGAATTTTTAGCTAATTTAAGTAAATATATCAGAATGTCAACTACAACTACATTACAATTTACTCTTGCACACAGTCAAAGGGGCAAAATGCTTATAAAATAAAAAAAAAACAAAAAACAAAGACTGTAAATTATATAATTTCCTTGAGTCCTTCATATCCACTGGAAAGCCCAGAAAATTCAAATTAATGAACAGGCAAGAATCAATTAATGTTATTTCATCTTAAGAAGTTTTTCTAATGAACATATTGAGACACGGTAAGGGCCCCATTTACTTAACATAAAAAACTTTAATAATTACACTTCTGAGTACAGTACATGATTAAATCATACCTTCAATCATACACAGCATTATGATACATACTGATTATCTGCTAATGATTAGAAAACATTGCAAATTGCTTTAAAGTCTAAGCTTTACACAGAAAATATACACTGACTTAAAAGCCAAAACTGGTAAGGGAGAGGGGGCATGAAGCAGCGTAAGTCATACACCAAAACTTTTAGGAGTTTTATGTCACACAATGAATCCCCATTTGAGTGGGGGATGGACACAGACAGGCTGGAACTGGTAATAATAATAATATGTATATACAGTACTCTATGCAAGATATTTGCATACTACCTTTTTCAATTTTTTTTCTAAAATATGCATATTTTTTCTGTATGTATGGTGCTGGTATTCACAGTAATGCATTCATTATATGTTCTTACTGAGATATTAAATGCATTCACACTTCATTAGTAAGTTGAACTATAGAGAAAGGTATTTGCAAATTAATATTCACAAATACAGGAAGTAATGGCCCACAATTCAAGAGTATTATAGTCACACAACTCCAATTCATTTCTTATAATATTTTTCATAACTTAGTTCTGTATTAAACAAGAATTAATGATGCACTATTGAGTCTTATCATTTGTCAACGACTGGCATTCATTTCTTACATTTGTCCTATAACTTAGTTAAGTACAGAACATCAATTAATGGTACACTATTCAGGCTTAAGAAAGTCACACAACTATTCACTTCTTATAGTTGTCCCATAACTTAATTTCATATAAAGTAAAAATTAATGGCACACTGTTCAGGCTTATCAATAGTCAAACAACTCCCATTCATTTCTTATATTCGTTCCAGAACTTAGTTAAGCACAGAACAAGAATTAATGGCGCACTATTTAGGTCTTGCAATAGTAACACAACTAAGATTCATTTCTTATATTTGTTCCATAACTTAGTTTCATATAAAACAAGAATTAAAGGCACACAATTTAAAACTATTATAGCCACACAACTCCTGTTCATTTCTTATATGTCCCATAACTTGGTTCCATATTAAAAAGAATCAAAGGCACACTATTCAGGCTTATCACTAGTCAAATGACTTATTTTCATTTCTTATATTCATCGCATAACTCAGTTTCACATACCACAAGAATGAATAGTGCACTATACAGGCCTATCATTACTCACACAAATAATTTTAATTTCTTATATTTATTTTAAAAGTTAATTTTAAATGATCATCTAAGTTCATAAGTTTAATGCAAATGTTGAAATACAGTATTTTACTATGGTCCACACTGAGTTTCATATGTTGCAATTACATACAATGGCGGCAATCCCCCCTTGCAAATGGGTGGCTGAGTCAAATCACACACATCCACCAGCATCAAATATACTTCGATCCCTCCTCTTAGCTCCACTTAGTTGAACTAATACATAATACTCAACCCAGCTTCGAGTTCTACAAGTATTTGTAAAATGAAAAGGAATTCATATTCTGCATTGACAATGTCATATAAACAATCTTCAATTCCTGGATATGTCCGGCAAAGGCAAGGGACAGTAATAGCACAGAGCCCGACTATATACTGTAATTACCATATCGCTGGGGCCCAAATCCTCTCTCCAATGACATGGACCTATCGATCTCCAAGTAAAGGATGAATAATCAGGTAGATCAATAAGAAATAACTGACCACCAATTAAATGCTCCATTTAATTTGTGACAACATGAGAAATGACAGCTGCTCCAATCCTAGGCCAGGATCAAACTTGGGTAAATATATTATCAGCTTTAGTCACAGCTTCTGTCTTGGAATTGGTTGATATATCAGCAAATTTAAGTGATTTGTTGTGCACCTCCAGTCTTCCATATAAGTAGCAAATTGACAGTGTTTAGTATTCAGAGACATTAACATTCAACTCCAATTCATCTTTGAGCACACTTAGTTTCTTACAGGATTAGCAAATTAGCAGAGTTCTGTATTCACAGACATTATAACTTAACTCTATTTATTCTTATAATGTATGACAGACAAGCTAAACAAAATCTTTGACCTTGGAAGACTGACATTGCCAATAATTCCCTTTCTAATCACTCATTACAAAGCCATTACTATTAGGTGCCAGGTAATTACTTCAGTGATTCAATATCATCCAAATAATCAGGAAAAACATAGTACACTCTCAGACCTCTAATTATCACTTCAGGCTCTTGCAGAACTCTAACTATATCCCCTTCATCTATTTTGTAAATTATTTCTTTTTCAGGAAATATGAACTCTTGCTTTGTCTTCCTTTCCATGTACAAGGCAAACCACTCTCCACTTTCTGACTTTTCACAAATGACTGCACAGTAATGCTTAACTGACTTCTTTGAGGACAATTTGACAACAACATATGAACCACATTTCACGTCGATCAGAGAAAACTTTTCATGCTTTGCTTCGCATTTTGAGATTTTCTCGCATTTGACTTCTATACTAGCAAGCTTTTCTTTTTTTATTTCTTTTTGTGATAGCTGTTCTTGTTTGTTTTTGTTTCTGTCTTTATATATATCCTTGAGTTTGATACAAGGCTTCAATGCAAAGATTTTCTTCAATATATCTTCTTCTTTATAATCTTTTCCTAACTCAGATGTCATTAATATAGAATGAGGTGTTTCTTCCATTTGATTTTTCAATTTTTTCTTGGACTCAGGCTTAGGAAAGTTTGTATTATGAATGTTATTATCAATCAAACAAACTAACTGAACATCTAAACTCTCCAAAGAAAATCCTTCTACTGATTCGTCAAAGAAGTTATCACTGTCAATAAGACCCTCGTCAGGAGACTGGGAGTCATAATGACCTCCTTTATCGTACAATATATCCAAAGGCAATGTCTTAAGACCCTTGTCAGGAGATTGGGAGTCTGAATTCCCTATTTTATCATGTAATATCTTTATTCCCTTTCTTGCTCTCTTTCTGGAATAATGTCCTTCGGCAGCACTTTGTTGAAAGCCCTCCTTTCTCTTTGAAGACAAGCCTGAGGATATACAGAAGAGTAGGGGGCATGAATGCATGCTTTTATTCAGTATCTTACTCTCGATATCTTTATCCTATCAAGCACATATAAATGAGGAAGGCATAGTTTGCACTAGCTATTCAATCTTATTCTTTAAATATAAGTCTAGAACATTTTCATGTCTATTTATCACATGAAACGCTTATATCGGTATTATACAGCTTTATCTGTTTGATATACTGTATATTTTTTTATTTTCTTAATATATCAAGTTACACTACAACTTCCACAACTTCAAACACTATTTAACAAAACAATGTCACTTACATTTGCTATTCTTAGACAAATTTGTTGGGTTCAGAGTATATGAAACACATAAAAATTAGTATATACAGTGACATTGTAGATTATGAATGGACAGACACAAGTTATAGAATCTAAAAAAAAGTTTCTAGAGTTTTCTTAAAACTATATGCACTCAAAAGGTATACAAAAAAAGGAATGATATATTAATCTAGTTATTCTACACTTTTTTTCGTCTTTAAAATACAACTTTAGTTTTCTGAATATGCGGTTGTCCCTAATCTTACGAGATTTTATAATGCTGGTTTGAATATATATGGTTGAAAAATACGAAATATTAATAATATTTCACACAATTTTTCCATGAAAAACATTATAACACCTATAGTACTGATTTTACATTAATTAAAATTGTATTTGGCAAAGTTTAAGTAAAGAACAGTAACCTCGGCATAAATCAAAGTATACAGAGGATGGTAAAAGATTATATGGTAATTACACACACAATTATATAATAGTTTTGATTATAGGTGATTTTTTAATTACACCGGAAGTGGTGTACCAATTAACAGCATAGGATGAGGGACAGCTGCAGTCTACAATATCATATAGATATATACATTAAACTCTTATATAAAACAAACAGAAATTAAACTTATATTACCCTTATTAGCAATACAAAATTAACATCAGTGAACATCCTGTTCCTTACACAACGTCAGATAAATTCTTATTACCGGTACTTCAATATGAGAGAAGAAACATTAAAAGGCTTCTAGGCAAGACTAATACCTCATAGGCTTAAATGAACAGGCTGGTACATTTATCACAATTTTCAACTGACCTGCACTAAAGGGGTAAATCAGGTGACTGGGTGTGTTTCGACTTGGCCACCACCCTTGTGGCCATTTTTTATGCATGTGTATATTAGTAACAATGTACAAGTTTCCTGGATATTATGCATTGGCTGCAAAAAAAATCTTTTGCAGCCAGAAAAATCAACAGTTCCAAATTGTTTCAAACACACACAAAAATGAAAAACAACTTTCATTATTATTTGCATACTTGACAAAAGTGCTTATGAGATATCTACAAAATACTTATGTAAATAGCACTGTGGATGGGACTGTATACCAAAATGATAGCTGAAGTAAAACCCCCAAATCAAACATCTTTCATATATAATGAGCGAGCACATTACTTCTACTCACTGCACAGGAAGATACAAAATATCAACCACAGAAATTAATATGTCTGCCAATTTGTGTCACTATTGACGCCGATTAAGAGGGTGGACACAAATTGGAGGTGGTGAATTAAGGCTGGATACCCTTCCTAACACCTTATAGCGGGCTCGATCATGGATCAGTCACTTCCCGATTACTGTTCTAACAACTACCATGGTCTCCAGCAACAGAAATTATTATAATCTATAAAATTTACAATTACATTTGTCTTTAAAGTATAACAACAGTACACAAGCACACTGAACATCAAAGAAAAATAAATTCTTCCAAAAATCAGCATGAGTTACTGAGCAAAAATGCAAGGAATAAAAGATATAAATCCATGGAAAAGATAAGTTATCATATGGCAAGCATAAGTGTGATGGTGAACAATTGTTTATGATTAAATGAGAGTGCTCAACTCGGGATATGACAAACTCATGTTTGAGCCCACTCATTACAGGGCATAAGCATGGGTATCCAGCACTGATTCCCCAGCTCCAATTTATCTGTGTCCAACTCCATTTGAATGATAATTAAGTGCAACACATGAAATGGCAAACAATAAGAAAGGGAATATTATTCATAATATAGTTTTTTATTCTTTCTTCCTATGGTCATGGCACCTAGCTGAATATAGAAGGAATTGGTGAAAAAAATATCAGTACACTAAAAAGCCAGCCCAAAGGGATCTGAAACACTGTATGCTGCAGTATCACTAATCACTTTGTTTTATGTGTCACTATTAACCCCCATTATGGAGGTAAACACAGATAGGTTGAAATTGGGGAATTGAGGCTAATCTCCTTCCTTATGCAGTGGGCTCAATCATAGGTTTGTCACTTCCCGAATAAGTGCTCTAACCACTGCATTATCGCAATTCCTTCCAAAATTATCTAACTAAACTGTCAGGCAGCACTAATAGTTTACACTTAGGATCCCAATATTGGCATCAATTCAGTGATTAAGTTTGAGACGAAGTACTAAAAAAGAGTGGTGTTTGTTTTAACATATGATGTGCCACAACTATATCTACTTATGGGGGTGGACACAAGGCAGATTGGAGCTGGGGATTCAAGGCTGCATGCCCTTCCTAACACCTCAAGGTGGACTTGATTGAGAATCTGTCACCTCCCAGGTCAAGTATTCAAACCACCAGGGTAATGCAATCCCCACCAGTATGGTGAGCTGGCTATTTCATCTGAAAAAAAATTTAAGCATTTTAAAAAGCCAGTGGTTGTGTTGAAACAGGCAATAAATGTCCACTAAACCAAACTGCATTACTGCGTAATTGCTAAAACATTTGAAAAAACACAAAAAAATCTAAAAAAACAGATTAAGATGAATACAAAAAACAAGTGTAAGTACAGCGATACCACACTGGTTAGAGCATTCGACTCAGAAAGTGACAGACCCACAATCAAGCTCACCATGTGTTCTTAAGAGGGTATCCAGCCTTATTTCTCAATCTCAAACCTGTCTGTGTCCACACCCATTCAAATGGGGATCAACTGGAAATTAACACGGCAAACAAAGACAAAATGCATAGCTGCAAAAGCTGCTAAATATACGAAAAAATAAACAAATTCTACAAAAAGAGTTAGAAATAATTACCTAATGCATAACTGCAGAAATTGCTAAAATACTAAAAAATATCAAAAGTTCTACAAAAGTTTAAAATATCCACAAAAAAGAGTATAGCTAATATCTTACCTGTATTTTTATTAGAGAAAGAGGTAGTTCCTATTTCTGAGTGGTTTACTTCTCCTCCATCTTTCCAGCTCTGTAGTAGCTTCAAAATATTCTTCATCTTGGTTTCATTACCTCTCTTCTCTGCTTGAAATAAGGCTACTTTTGACTCATATTCTTGCTTTAACTTTGCCAACTTTTTGTCAACATTATTGTTTTTGTTGCTTAGCTCGAGTAGCTGTGATGTCAAGTCTCTAAGATCAAATTGTTTTCTATGGCCATTAAAACTCTTGCTTTGAGAGCATCTGCTAACCAAATCATTTTCATTTTCCAATGACACACCCAGGTTATTATTTATTTGCAAAAATGAACTCAGAAGATGATCAGAAGTTGGGTTTTGTAAATTTCCTGAAGAAAACATTCTCTCAGGGACATCGTAAGTGGGGCAATCAAAATCTTCGTTTTCAATGGTGATGTCTGCTTCTTGTTTAATACTTTCTATTTTAAGGTGAAGATCTTCATCTAAATCAGCTGTCCACTGCATGTTTGACTGCCTTTCTAAGTTAGAGAAATCCAGCATTCTTGTCGCATTATCTTCTGAAGTTCCTTCAGACAATATCATAGGCCCATTTCCAGTTACAATTCCTGAATTTTCTTTTGACATTTTTCTTGAAGCTTTCTTTAGTCCTGTAACTCCTTTGCGTCTTCCCTTTTTAACATTTTTACAAGAAAAGGGTACAATCCTGTGCTCTCTCTTTTGTTTAGTTTTAATTTTTTTTGGCAAAATGGATGATGTTTGATCACTACAAGAAGACGCAGCTCTTTTGGCTACTAGCAGTGACGGAATAATAGCGGCTGATTCTCCCGAGTCACTAAATCCTAGAAAGGGTGCATCATCATCATCATTCCAGATTATGGGACATGGGTCTGTCTTCATATTTTCATCACATCCACAGGATTCTCCGATCTGGTTTTTTGCGTTTATATCATTCCTAAATTGAGAGAAGTTAAAATATATTAAATATCTGCATCAACTCTACATAAATGTTTGCTGCATCAGATTACAACAGAGTACAGCCTAACTGTTATGGAAAGCAATCATCAGAATTATAAAATACATAGATGTACTGAACGTATACAACAAATGTAAATATGACTTTACGGCAAGAAGCTTAGTGATATTAGGATTTTGTCACAACCTAATTATCTGCATTTAAATGTCACCTAACCTATGGTTTAACCGTGCCTGCTCCATGGCTATTCAGGCCAGGGATCAGGCACACCGGTCATACCAAGCCTCTCTTTCTGATTTAGCTCACTCTGCTTTTATTGTAGCTAGGAATCACTGTACTGCTCAGATTCGATGATCTAAAGCTTCCTTTATATGATGGAAAGTTGATGACTTTAACTCCTCTCCCACTGATAAATGTTTCTGGTCTTTATCCAAAAACCTCTCCAATATCTTCTGTAACTTAAGATTTCCCCCTCTCATTCATTCTGATGGTTCTATAGCTTGCTCTCTCAACGACAAAGCCACGGTCTTTGGTTCTCATTTTTCTGCAAACTCTTCCATAACCGATTCCAGCACACCTGCCTCTCAATATTTACCCCTCTTTAACCCTATGCCCTCCCTTATCCCTTCTTCAAGCAATGTTCATAAGGTTCTTTGCTCACTAAGACGAAAAAGGCATCTGGTCCTGATGGAATCGCTGCAAGGTTCCTTAAGGAGTTTGTAGATGAACTGGCTCCTGTGCTTTGCCACCTTCTCTGACTCATTATCTCAGTCAGTATTTATCCTTCATCATCTCCCAATGTATCCTTTTGGGTATTCTTTATGTCAGCCATGTACCCCCTTCCTTTTGAGATAAGTGGAAAAAGATCAAACAGAAAACATTCCCTTGTGTGTATATTTGTAAATACTTAAGTGAATTAACTACATAACCGTCCTGCCATAACCAGTAATATAGAAGGCACAAACAATTCCATTGAAAATTAAAGAAAAAAAATCATAATTCTTTGACCGTGGCTGTGCAGTATAAATTCATGGTTTCAGGAAAGAGCTGAAAAAACAAAACACTACATTATCATTACATCTGTTGCAAAGGGAATTAATGAGATGCTTTTCCTAAATTAGTCTAGTCAGCCAAGGAGCAGTTTTAGCTAAAGCACATCGAAGGTTGGCTTCCGCATTCAGTCGAGATCTTAGTATTGATTTTATGACCAGTAAGCGGGAAAGCCCAGTTTCACACAAATATATTGATGGGAAAAGTTACAAAGAGCGAATAGGCTCCTCTATGACATGTGGATATGACTTGTTTATTTCACATCAGAACCTGACTAAATAGAGTTCACAAGCACTGGAGTCATTCACAAAGTCAATAAACTCTTCTTAAATGGCATCATTAACATAAGTAACATCTGTAGTTATTGATGGTGCAACATCTAGCCCATTCCCTGTTACCAGTGGTGTTCCACAGGGCTCTGTTCTTTTACCTACTCTGTTCCTGCTCTTCATCAGTCCTCATCTTCCTCTCTTCATCACACCTTTGTCGATGATTCTACCCTTCATTTTTCCTCTGCCTTTTCTTCACAACTTTCATCTGCTACTTGTAATCAGTCTTGAATCACTCTGTCTTTTACTCTCAACTCCGATTTGCAGAGGGTATCAGAGTGGGGCACCCAAAATTTAGTTAAATTTAATGCCTCAAAGACACGGTTTCTGGTTCTCTTTATCTTCTCCTCCCGATGGCCCTGTTGTCTTCGAAACTAATGTAATTTACTCTCTTAATGCTATCAACACATTAGGAATTCATACACCCTCTAATTTGTCTTGGAGGAATCACTTAATCCAAATTTCTAAATCTGCATCCATAAAAAATTGGGGGTTCTGCTTTGTTTTCAACATTACTTTAACTCTTTGCAGATACTTATAATCTATAATTATCTTAACTGTCCCTGCTTAGAATACTGCTCGCACATCTGGGGTGGTCCTTTTTATACTTATCTCCTTGATAGGGTTATATCCAAGGCAGTCAGACTCATTAATTACCTTTCTCTAACTTGTAATCTGGATTCTCTCTCTCTTTGATGTAAGTTATAATCCCTTTTTTTTTTATCACTACTATTTCCATCGCTGCTCTGATGAACTGGCGAGCTGCATCCCTCTCCCACTGCTGAGGCGCGTAACACTCGCCAAGCAGCCTCATCTCACAGAAACTGTGTGGAAATTTGTAGCTCGCGGATTGGTCGGTGCAGCGACTGCTTCTTCCCGTCTACCTCCAGACTCTGGAACTCTCTTCCTCCTTCTGTCTTTCCTGAGTCTTATGAACTCTCTTCCTCCTTCTGTCTTTCCTGAGTCTTATAACCTATCTTCCTTAAAAAAGCAGATCTATCATCATCTCAGGGCCTAATCCTGCCATATCTTTAGGTCCTCAGTAATTTGACTACTCTTTCAGCCTGTCCTTTTCCTTTGTGTATAATTATCTCATCTCTGCCTTGTCCTTAAAAATTTTCTTTTCCTTCGTCTTAGTTTTTTCTTCGTGCCTGGGTCTTTACTGATGAGGGCACATTTTTTGCGTGTCCTATATATATACAGTACTGTACTTACAAAATATCAACTTATGAATATAAAATTCATTATTACTGCATACTATGTTTTATGAAATAGTTAAGTGTATTTAGCCTACGAGTAGGCACTGTACAGTAATGCCTATGTATGTAGTGTACAGAACTTTTTTTACCTAAAGACAACTTACGAACAATTCTACTTACAAATGGACATCTGGAACCTAACTCGTTCGTAAGTTGGGGAGTGTCTGTACTGTATACAGTTTTACAGTTATTCCAGAAGATTACAAAGAAAAAAATGAGAACAGATATATTTGAAAGGACTGAAGGAGGAATGGCTCTACTTGTAAGCGGTAGGTTCCAGGGTTTATTGTCACTTGGATCAGTTCAAGTTAAGACAGCAATTTAAAAGCTGTGGTATATAACTCACCAAGGAATTAACAAACACTAGATATGTATGAGGTAAGTGATATAGGTACTCTAGAAGTGATAAATTCCATTGTAAGCTTTACATATGAGAGGATTCAGGAATTAATCATAGAAGCATAAACTGGAATAACCTAAAATTGTACATATATATCAGCAACTTGTTTCTTCAGACATTAATAGGGCAGAAGCTCAATTATAGTGACCAAAAACTTTTCAACAAACAGGTATTACTACTACTTCTACTACTACCATCACTACTACACTACTAATATTACTACTGCTACTACTACTCCTACTACTACTACTACTACTACTACTACTACTACTACTAATAATAATAATAATAATAATAATGCTAAAAATGAAATTCAAAATATATATTTTGATTCACCAAAATTTAATGTCTGTTTACAAATGTATGTGTTTCTTCATATGCTCATTTTACAACACTTTTTTTTTTTAATAAAATAATAACTTTTATTCATAATAAAATTACAAAAAAGTATACAGTCAAATTTTCTTGTGTGAGTGCATGGAAACATCCTGTACCACAACATACCAGAACCAAGGGATAGGGACAGAGATAAACCATCACAACCTGATTAATAAACACACATAACCTTGCATATCGGTAAAATTTAGTATGAATGATCAATGAGAAAAGTTTACCATGGAGAATACCTTCACAGATGTAGTGCCAGAGAGTAAGGGGGCCAAGAACGAATTGAGGAAGACCTATCATTAAGGAGATTAAAAGAGGATACACAACTGATCTACATGTATCAACGCAAGAATTAATTTTAATAAAGTCTATACAGGAGATATATGAGTTATTGTGAGGAATATTAGAGAATAGTTAGGTGTTGTATACCATCTATCAGAGAAGGAACTGGAAAGAAATGGATAATACAGGAAAAAACAATTGTCTCATTTTGCAAAACTTACTTAGACTGCAAAGCAACACTATACGGCACTATCTTTTTTTCACTTAGGGGTGAAACACGAACATAAGGTAATAACGTTTTAGGAACAGACAAGTCTTTATTAAGCGCTACGATATTATTGCTCCCGTCAGCTTTTGAATATTCATACAGCTCTCCAATTCCTTTGAGTATTTTCTGTAGGGCCATACTCCTCCCCATGAAATATGAGACTGAGCAATAGCTTCATATCTGTTAGAGAAAAATGTACACATACATATCAGCAATCTGCTTTGGCAGAGAGACATTTACATGGCATGAGTTAATTTATTGTGACCAGAAACTTAATCAAACAGGTATTACCACTGCATCTACTACTACCTATACTGCTACAACTACTACTACTTATAAAAATAATATTAATAGTGCTGAAAAAAAAAAGTTGCAAATACACACATTTTGATTCACCAAAATATATTACAGTATGTTCAAAAATTTTAGGGTTTTTCTTTATTTATCAATTTTACTTTACTAAAGGCTTCCAATCCAATTATAATAACAAATAAGCATAATAATATTACTAATAAAATTTAATATAGAGCACTATTATGTTAAGAAGCTAATCTTATAAAATCCATGACAGCAGCTGATGAAAATCTGATCAAGGTGTTTAATATTTATATTAAGTAAACTACAAAGAATGAGGACCACCATTCCATAGTGGTAGAATGCTCTACTTGGAAGATGGTTGAGGCATAAACAAGTCCACCGTGAGGTGTTAGGATACAATTACAACCTTAATTCCTCAGCTTTAATCTGTCAGTGTGCACCCCATTAATGAGGACTAATAGTGACATATAAACTTAAAAAATTACAGAGAAAAGGCAAAATTACTCTCAAAAGTAAATCACTAGCATAAGCGATAACTTTCCCTTAAATCACTAACATAAGCGATAACTTTCCCTTAAACCACTAGCATAAGTGATAACATTCCCTTAAAATTAACAGCTAAAGCTACATAACTATGAATCATATGCATACTGTATATCACTAGCAAATACCACAATATAAATATAGTCACCATATACAGATCACACTGAACAAATTTCACACTTCATACGCTTCTAGAACAAAAAATAGATTAATAAATTAGTTACTTTAGAACACATAACTTAATTCACAACTTATAAGGATCCCGAATGTGAACTACAAATCCTACGTACACAGAGAGGCCAATAAAATAATACAGCCTACACGCACTTATTAATAGTTATCAGTTTAAGCAGTGAAGGATGATACCTATTTCCATATACTGTATGTATATATAAATAAGTTATTCACGAAATGTGTGTGCATTTTGTCATGCTAATTCTCTTTAGAATAGGATTTTGTGACTTTAACAAGAGACAATATTATGTCCCTGGGTATGCTATCCTATTTTGTAATCTGTTCGTATCATCCTCTGCAGTTCGTCTTAGAAAGCATCATTGCAGAGGTTATCTTGCGAGATTGTTAAAGTGACACAAGGGCAGAAACAGAGGAGAGCAACAATTTTCCAGAATTACAAATCCGACATGGAGAATTTTTATGCAAATAACATTAACTCGCGTAATGCACGTGAAGTTTATCATGCTACTCCTCCTTGGAATAGGATTTTGTGACTTTATGAAGAGAATATTATGTCTCTAGGTTTGCTAGCTTATTTCTTAAATCTGTTTGTATCATCCTCTGCAGTCCATCTTAAAAAGCACTCTTGCAGAGGTTATCTAACAAAATTTTCTCTTGCAAGATGGCTAAAGTGACACAAGAACAGAACGGGAGGAAAGCAACAATTTTCCAAAATCACAAATCCAGCATGGATAATTTTTATACAAACTATCAACTAAATAATGCATCAAAATTAATTAATGCAGCATACTTTATGCTATATGTAATAGTAAAGTGTCTTAAAAGCCAGAGTGCTGTACAGTACTGTACTGTATATGTATGTACTGTAATACAGAGTACTTTTTTCATCTAAACACAACTCTCTCTCTCTCTCTCTCTCTCTCTCTCTCTCTCTCTATATATCTATATATATATATATATATATATATATATATATATATATATATATATATATATATATATATATATATATATATATATATACAATGGAACCTTGACTCACGAACTTAATCCAATCCTAAACCTGTTCATGGGGTAAAAAGTTCTTGGGTAAGACAAGTTTTCCCATTGAAATACATGTTATTTCAATTAATTCGTTCCTAGTCATGATAAATATACAATTCTATATTTTTCTAATGAGCATAAAAATGAAAAATACAGTAATCCCTCGTTTATCGCCGGTGCTACGTTTCGGGACCACCTGCGATAGGTGAAAATCCGCGAAGTAGCAGCACCATATTTATTATTTTACATTTATTTTTACCTTTATAAACCCTCCCTGCACTGCTAACAACTCACCCTTTACTTTATTAATAACAGCGCGCAAGTGTAAATTTATATGGGGGTGACAGGTAAGTTTACCATAAATAACAGCTCTCAAGCGTAAAGCTATATGAGCGTGATAGGTAAGTTTACCGCGAATAACCTATACGTACTGTACAAAAATAATACCTATAATGATAACACATTATATTTATAATAAAAATAATGATAATACAGTAACTTTACATGAATAACATGCGAGAGCAAAGAGGGGTACAGTATTGATGATGATGAGGGCGATGATGACGTTTACATACTGCACAGCCGATGACAGAGCGAGAGGTGCACACGTAATAATTGATGGGTGAGGCAAGACAAGGGAAGACGCTGGAAATATCAAGCTTAAATCAAAAAGCCAATCAGACCCCAGGATACAGAACACAATTCTGTGATTAGTCGTCTCCCACCCATCAGCCAATATCATCCCGTGTACTATCTCACATAGGTGCGATCCTTTGTGTTTTCCAAGATGCAGATATCTAGGCAGCACATACCGTACCGGTATTGTATTTTATATGGTGCAATACTGTGAGTTACATGTTTAAATTTATGATTTTTACTATTTTTTACTGCTTTATTATTCTTAGGCTAAGAAATACTTTCTTTTTTATCAATAAAAAAAATTTAAAAAGCTGGAAATTTTAATATTTCCACATATCGTGGATTCCCTCGATATATCCAGAAAATCTGAGATATAAAATACATATGCTCGCCATAAAAACCCGAGATGTACTGAATCTTCGAAAGGTGAACTGCGATATAGCGTGGGATTACTGTACTATGTATTACACCTGTAAAAGGAAAATTACATTAATAATAGAAAGGACTTCTACTCTACTTAAGTAAGACATGGTACAGTACTGTATTTACCTTTATGGATGAATGTTGCTGGCAAACGTGGATGGTGGTGGAGGAGAACTACTCCTTTGAATTTGCCATGTCCTACTGCGTGGTGATATCAGAAACACGAACACCATTTTCATGCTTACAAATTATTTCCTTCTTAGTTTCCACTGTTATGCATCTAGGGTGCTTGATGCCACTGTCACTAATGCACTTCACTTTCTTAGGAAACAAAAGCAAAACAATGGAAAAGTATAAATAAAGAAATGAACTACCAATGCAGGACTGAGAAAGCAGGCACGCGGGCGAGTGGGAACATGGTCGCTTGCCTGGATGTGCGTGTTCATGAGTAAAATATCATTCGTGAGTCAATGCAAAATTTGTTAATAAATTATGTTTGTGGGGCAAGTTGTTCATGTGAGTCAAGGGCACTACTCTATATATATATATATATAATATATATATATATATATATATATATATATATATATATATATATATATATATATATATATATATATATATATATATATATATATATATATGTTCGTAGGTAGAACCTCCACCTACAAATTCCCCCCACCACGGACAAATCGACCTGTGAATACAATTTTCGAACAAATTTTAAATTGACTCACGAAAAAGCCTCTAGGTAGAAACGCACATACATAAGCACATCTGCCAGGGTGACCACATCTGCCAGGGCAATTGAATTAGCGGAGGTGGGGTCACTGCCAAACTGTTAGGCAGCATCAGTATTTGCAATACATTAGGTTAGGAAGTATATATAGAAGCTCTCATTTTTACAAACAACCGACTTACGAACATTCACAGATTTTAACAAAATCCTACCCTTTATCTACCCATGTAATACTGTATGTATTACCGAACTGTACTGCATTATTACATTATTATTATTGTATTAAAATTCATTAACACTGTATGATTTCTTTTATGAAGTAGTTAAGTGTCTTTAGCCTACATACTGTACAGTACAGCATATGTATGTACGCTACAGCACTTTTTTTTACCTAAACACAACTTACAAACAATTCTACTTAAGAACGGAATTCTGAAACCTAACTCGCTCGTAAGTTGGGGAGTGTGTGTATATATATATATATATATATATATATATATATATATATATATATATATATATATATATATATATATATATATATATATATATATATATATTCTTTCTTTCCTCTCAGAGGTAGGCTTTTTAGCCAGTCAGTCCGGAGCATCTTCTCCATTCCGCTCTGTCCCGGAAATTATTCTCCTCCTCCAATCTATTCAGTCTTCCCATTCTATATTTTGCTAACATTAGGAATGGCATGCAGGCTTAATTCAACAGATCTAATCATTCTGTGTACACCCCCATTATGGAGACCAATACTGACACATAAAATGTAAAAAAAAAAAAAAAAAAAATCTGAACCTATTGTAAAAATGTGCACATAACATAAATCCCCATAAAACCCTTTATGATTACTTTTTATATAAAACCTTCTCTTACTAGAGCACCTACACAGACAGATGGTCTATATTAATGTAAATATTTCCCTTCCAGTATTGAAAATAATTACAATGGTCTATATTAATGTAAATATTTCACTTCCAGTATTGAAAATAATTACAATCTCTACCATGCCAATTACCATCCAGGTAATTATAGAGGCAGATTTTTCAATGAAGGCATGAAACATCCAGAGGCAGACCATGAATTAACACAAAGAAATATACATTAAATGCAACTCGCAAAATGATAATAAATGACTGAAATTACACTTTATTCATGTCTTCACACACAAATATACATAACAATCACTTGGTCTTATGAATACAAACTTACATTTTCCATCCCCAACGTCATGTGAAGAAACCAAGTGAGGAAATACAACATGGAATTAGTTCGTTCTTTGTGAGAATAATGAACTAATCTTGACTGTGAATACTCAAAGATAATGTGAATTAGAGAGTTCAAGAAGGTGAACAACCGTTAAATTAATTTCGTTTTAACATAATAATATGTCGATATGCCAGATAAGTATTAAACATTAAAATTATAAATTCATGTTTTCTTTCAGAACCAGATCTCGGGATTGCGCAAATATGAGGGCAAAATACATTCACATCCACAAAGAAACCATTTTTAAGGAGGTTTTTGCATAAATTGGATAAATTCTTGAAGAAAATGGTGAAATTATATATTTTAAATATATTTACCCGGTTTTTTATGTAGAATTAAAATGTAAATAGCTCTGTTGAATACAAAATAAAGAATGCCATTTGCCCATTATTATAAATGCCTCCTTTATACAAATTATGTTATAAAAGAAGCTATTCGAAGAGTATTTTTGTCACATAAAACATTTTTAACTTATTTCAGAATGACTTAATATATATTCAAACGGTATATTTCATTAAATGAAATTTTGTTTCAATAGAATTATAGGATTGCGCAGAATATTGAAATAATGCGCAAGTGGCAGATTGTCGATTGTTCATTTTTGTCATGGGATTATTTGTACAAACAATAATATACAGGAAGTTGTTCAAGGTGTGAACTACTGTACAAAAAACATTATTTTTATTATAACATACATTGAATTGTATTCAAGGGGAAGATAGCATTAAATTAGGGAGCTTTTCCTGATAATTCTAGGATCGGACAGAATATCGACAAAATTTATAATTTGGTAGCGTTTATTTTATTTATTTTGCTTTAAGCTCTCTTTACGTTCTGTAATAATAATAATAATAATAATAATAATAATAATAATAATAATAATAATAATAATAATAATAATAATAATAATAATAATAAAAATGCTATTACGTATGCTAATCCACTTTTCTTTTACGTCTGTCTGTTTTGATTCGAAGCTTGGACCTTCAGTTATAAGTGCATCGCTAGTGCTCCAAAACACTAAGCAGTGAACGTCCGTTCTTCAGGTTCCAGGACCTGGAATCCAGGCTCAATTCCTCATATTAGGAGATAAAACTTGGAATGATGATATAAATTTTTCTCTGTAGAAGATGGCAAATATGCACCACACACTTGTTTCGATAAGGTAAATTATTTAATTTTATTTCTCTTGTTACTATTTGAATGACCTTTGACCTTATCTTGCTTATTCCACTTCAGTCAACCCTGTAATGACAGTATTCCTCTCTGGTCACATGTACAATGAAGCCATGTTGTCTCTTCATAATTTCAAATACATTATCTTCCTATTTTTTTTGCTCCTGCTGAGTTCATAAAATTTTCGTTAGATATTCCTCTCTCATCTACTATTATTTTCATTTTTCACTCTCCTCATATATTTTTTTTTATCAACTGCAAACGAATTTAAATGTGTGTTTGCAAACGCCAGCTGAAAGTTTACATATATGAGGAACGTAAAATGGCTCTATGACTGATTCCTGTTTAGACAAACCACGAAACTTTTAGCAGTCAAACACTGCATGGCTTACTCTAACCCCTCTCTTTTTTGTCTCTATTTAATTTTCGTGCACTTCCCTCCAATTCCCTTATATCCTTAACCCTACCCCTCTCATTTTTCCCCTCCTCTCCTATCCCATCCTAAGAAGAAGAAGAAGAAGAAGAACCCTTCCTGGTTGCTTTCTTCTAAATAAGTTTTTTTTTTTTTTTCAATCCTAGACAAACCCACCTACTCCTGCCAATGCTTTCAACTTTTTAATAAGTCTCCCATGAGGAACTGTATCTAATGGCTTTTGAAAAATTTATTTGTATGATTCGACTTACTCTATGAATTTCCTGAATTATTATTATTATTATTATTATTATTATTATTATTATTATTATTATTATTATTATTATTATTATTATTATTATTATTATTATTAGTGATTGTCATTACTGTTCTTACACCATTATACACATCATTACATAGTCATAAACCATCCATATATACAATATTCACAGTGCTTCTCATGAAAAGAATCTATATATATATATATATATATATATATATATATATATATATATATATATATATATACTGTAGTCCCGTGGCAAAATGGTAATATCTCGCACTCTGAGGCGGCAGGTCGAGGGTTCGCACTTAGTCATGGACTGAGGTTAGTAAGGGCATATACTCAGGGTTGCGATTGCATCAACCAAAACAAGCCCTCTGCGAGAAGGCAACCGTCCTAGCCCTTAGTAGAAAAGGGAGTTCGTGAGGTAAAAACCGAAAATGTCATATATATATATATATATATATATATATATATATATATATATATATATATATATATATA
>JAXCGZ010013673.1:0-27500 GCA_037179515.1 Halocaridina rubra
TATATATATGAACTATAATTTACCCGACCGGTGCTTGAACCTAGGACACATAATTACTGTGCCAAAGCGCTACCAACCACATCACAGAAAGTCTAAAAGAGAAACCAACCTTACAGATTAACTGCTATACTAGGCATGAAAGCATTCTATTTGAATGACTTTGAAGCGTCAGGTCGAGGGTTCGCGCCCCGTCATGGTCTGAGGTTAACAAGGGCATGCACTCAGGGTAACGATTACATCTGCCAAAACAAGTCCTTTACAAGAACGCCTAGCCCTTGGAAGAAACGGAGTCCGTGACGTAAAACCGAAACGAAATTCAGAAAAGTATATTGTGTGGCCACCATGTACCGGGGGGTAGAACGCGTGACTGATTCGTAAATCTGTTGGTTCGAGAGCCGCTACGATCCGAGAATAGAAAGGGCATTCACTCTGCCAAAACCAAAGTCATTCACAAGGGGGCACTATCCTAGCTCTTTCTAGAAAAGGGAGTTTGTGACGTAGAGCCAGATCATTCGGAGAAGTATATTCGTATTTTTAAGCCACCCTTGAATAGGTAAAAAGTAGGATATAGGATGTTTTTAAAACCCAAAGCAACCATATTGTCTAAATTACATGGTTTATGGAGTAGGAGTCTTGCAGCATTTAAATAAAGAGTTCTTTTCCTTCATAGTAGCATCTTTGAGATTTCCATATATTCTAAAGTCCCACCATAGCCAATGAAAGCTGAGGACCTGCACATATATACAGACAATATCATCTCCTCAGTTGTCAAGTTCCTGAGTGCAACTAGCCTGCAGGATTGATGGATGAAATCAAGTCTTTTCATATTGGCAGGAGAGGATAAAAACCACATTCCTAAGTATAAGGCTATCCTCACTCTCCTCCTATTTGCCTGTCTGCCCCGATGCCTCATACTTTAAAGGGCAATGACGACTGAATGGAATACGGTTATGTGGTCCTGGTTCGTCAACTTCCATGGCCGACCTCATGGTTACCGTTCTTTTTTCGGAACGAAGAAAAATATTTAGATGATTTCACCCATAGCAGATATCAGTGAATGGCCACTTGCTTGTCAGTTAAATATTACTGTTTAAACGCCCCTAATAGCTTTCTCTGGATCTTGAAGACAAGTGTAGTTGCCTATGGTAAAGTGATAATCTGTTATGTCATGTAAGCGAGATATATATTTATTGAAGAAGTTTTAATGAAATTCCCTATTATTACTGTAGCTGTAGATATTTAAGCCTTCATTGAAAGGATTTGCTGCCATGTCATTTTGGGTCTTATTTTATTATAATGGATTCAATACCTTTCTTGCATTTTTTGACGTTTAGGTTAGTTTAACGTTATTCAGCCCGACATATGACCGTAATGAAACTACTGGAACAGTCTTTGAAGCTCTAGATCCTCATTATGGATTCTTTATATTCATAAGACATCCACAATCTATTTATCAAAAAATAAATTTATATATATGAAACCTAAGCTTTGATTTTTGTAAAGATACGCAAAAAATAAAATGATCCAAACATGGGGTCAGACATTGTGCAACTAATAAAATACAACATTGAAGTTTCATGGTAAATTTGTAGTATTTTTAACTTTTTTCCCTAATACCACCAATTATTCGATTATTTTCGCTGGAGGAATGTTAACCTAGTTTCTATCCCAATTCAAAGGCCCAACGACCAAGCGAGTTGCAAATTTAAAAAGTTGCAAAGAAAAAAGTATCAAGTATGCTTTGGTTATCCCAGTGACTAGGCCATACTTCAACAGAGAAGCTCTAATGTCAAGTTTTATGCAAAAATAAATCATCGCCCAGACTCACCGTTCATGTACATATATATTCCTAATTAGTTTATTTACTTGGCAGAAGAAAAATCCAAGTTACTGAATTTTTCTCCACCTAAACAATATTGAGGAGTTATTCCTTGCTTTTTCTAACATGGGTCTCAATCATTTGTACTACTAACTAGAAACACTCACGTTTTTCCTTTTATTTCAATTTTTTTCACGTTTTTCCTTTTATTTCAATTTGTTTTTCATGTGACAAAGTAATGGTAGAGTTTGTAATTTCACCTCTGATTGAAATCGATTTATTGGTTTATTGGAATGAATTAATGAGGCTTATAACAGTAAAGAAATATTAAAGACCCACGCAAATTTGCAATAGAAAAAAAATTCTTAGATGGTGCTAACTTGCTCGCGAAAAAAATTTAGTGAAGCTCAAAGGATTAGACATTTTTAGGGTTTTATTTGTAAATTATTTTCATTGACTAAACCAGTTATGCCAGTTCTCAAGGCCTAAAACACTTTTCTCCATCAGAAGTCTTAAGAATTCTTAATGAGTGATACAGATTAATTAGATAGGTCTATCATAAATGTTCTTTCTATTCTCTCATTCCACCACCAACTTCTTACGTCCTTCAATACCCAGAGGTTTAAAAAAAATATTCTTTATTATAAATTTATATTAAACGGACATCTATGCAAAGCACTAAAAATCATCCTCGTTATAGTAGGTACGATGGCAGGATCACCGTATCTCCTCTGTATATAGCTGTGTATAGGGTTGAATTAAGAACATATAGGGTGTGTTCTTTGCTAAAAGGATCCCAAGACCCATAGCCAGAGAATGGGATTAGCAGTACTCCTGGGTCGCCATAAAGAAAAGCTTCTGACGAAGGCCACACAGCTCCTGGAGTGATAATCTGTATAGGAAAATAGAGCAATTATTACATTGTGCGATATGATTATTTCCTAATATTCATAAAATTCCAATAAAGACAAATGTACCGTCTTATGCGTTACAATTTGCTTCCACGATTGGGGTGAACAATAGTTAATACAGGGTGATGAGATTGGATCCCTTCCTAACGTCCCGCAATGGGATCTAATTCACTTCAGCAGCCTCCCAAGTGGCGTGCTACCACTAAACCACAGTGTTCCCCTAATGTTGACTAATGTATAGGAATATGTTTTAAAGTTTTTTTTTTTAATGAACTGAGCGATTGTGGCCCCCTAATAAAGACTAATGTTTTTGAATATATTTATTAATTTTCAACTAGTCTAATAGATGCATTTTAAAAATCGATATATTAGATTTGCATAATTGCGTTACAAGTTACGAATAATACTTTTACATACTCACCTGTCTAGCATACAGAAATTTCACACATTTCCACAGGTAAAGATGTATTCTGTTGAGAGTTTGTATGAAGAGGCCTATTTCACCAGATGGCATCACCGAAAAGCTACAGTGATAGGCTTCGCTTACGTGAATTGTCTGGAATAAATAAGTGCAGTTCTATTTCAACAAATTTAAAATCGCTGTATCAGAACCTCCGAATAAACCTCCAGCCTCCAGTTCAGTATTAAAGAATCTTCCCATTTCAACAAAATTTTAATAAGTTAATACAACGTGATATATAATGTAAAAAAGTTACCATACTATGCGATAATCTCTAAAGAACTATTCCATTGTACAATATTCCAGTCATAATGTCTTGAAATAAACATACCTGTAAAGCTTCAATAATCAATATTTGGTTATTAAAAGATGCTGTAAAGATTGACACTGTAGCGTTGGTTAGCGTTGAAGCTCGAGATGTCACTGCAATAAGTGCCCCATTTCCTTCTGTGATTGCATCAACATCATCTCCACCCCACAGTTCCACTATGGTTACCTGTGGATGATTAAGCTATTAGTTCAGGAATTTCTTTAATGCATAAGCAAACACTTTTCAATTTATATTTTTGTGTTACATGATAAATTCAGTTTAATCGTTGAAAACAAATCATATGCTTACCAACACCATTTTGTCTGTTGATACATCATGTCCATATACACGGAGTTTCCCTGGTGTATGCGGTACTTGATGTTCAACCACCAGTAAAAATGTGGTTGAACCAAGATTCATCCAGGCACCCTAATGATTATGAAATAGAATATTTAAAATTCAAAAATTATGGCAACTTGCCAATATATTGCAATTCCTTTACCAAGAAAGCCCTAAAAATTTCTTGCCAATATACTTTACAAGAGAATTGACGAAAGTGAACCAACCTTGACTGCCCTGGTGGTCCCTAGATAATTCATCAAACTAAATCCAGTGGCAGCAGTACCACATATCACTGTCGACGTAGCTGCATGATCAATCACTGCCAAGCAAAGTCTGTTGTCATGTAGCCTAAAACTCTGTAATGATAGAAAGTTAATATTTTACCTATAGGACTAAAATTTCCTGTCGGAATATTTAGCAACTACAACTAGGATAGAGAATGCTTTAACGTATCTGTACTTACGACTAAATCACTACAATGATAAATTCCAAAAGCAACTTCAACACCAACTTGTCCAGAAAGCGAATGAATATGACCATATCCTCTGTTCTCGCCACTCTCCAATGGAATCTGAAATTTTAGAAATTAAAACCCCCATCACATATATTCCTATCTGTATATTCATACATTTACACACCATTATGAGAGAAGTACACCACAGTAGAAGTTTACAACCTTTCTGAAATCTGAAGTTGGATAGGAACCCCCAGGAATTTCAGGCATTCCTATTTTCCCACACGTCGCAAGTAAATTTTGAGACAATCCAGTAGCTGTTGAGGGACTTGTAACGGGGATAGGATTATCTGAAAAAATGGCAAAGATAAATCACTCATGCTCTCCAGGCTACAAAAATATATTGTCAGCATGTGTCTAGCATTATGATAATAAAAATACTCACATATTTGTGGGAAGTCTTTCTCAAACCTGTATATATATACCAATTCGTCAGTCAGGTCTAGCCCAATCAGTGTGTCAAAGGAGTGAGCAGTCAGATAGTTTGACGTTAACCTGGAAAGCAAAATGGCGACAATGAAACGAACTAGCGAATGATCATTCTTAGTAAGAACGAGACAAAGATTTTCATAAATCTGTCATTATGAACATTAAGTAATATAATTTTCAAGCATTAGAATACTTACGTTACTGGAATCACTTTATGTAAAGGAGTCAGTGGAGTTTCTTCGAAGTACCAAAGTTCAGTTGCTTTTTCTGGGTAGAAAAAAGTTAATCAATTTTAAGAGAACTACGCAGTTCTTATAATCAAAAGAAAATTTTGATAATAAATGATCCTATAGTTTGCGGAAATATACTGCAAAATAGTTACTAAACAAAATCTTTGAAAAGCATGCAAGCAGTAAAATTGTGCTACTTTTATAATTTTAAGGTATCTTTCTCCAAATAACTGCAAGGCAAATCATGCCAATTCTATTTTGTAATATTCTAGACAATGATTCACAGTATGCATTTGTGCATAAAATAACTTGCCTGCAAGCATATCCTTTGCATCTTGTGCAGCGTTCAAAACAAGTGCAAACTGATCACCCATGTTTCCCACAATATGATTTCCACTAAGGCATAAGCCAAGATCAGTGACATTGTAGCCATTAAGAATATGATTGGAGATGATCACATTTGTAAATGTCTGAGTCGAAGTGAAAGTTACAGAAGCACTGATCGTATTTGGGCGATCGTTTTGTACCTGTAGATAAGCAATTCATTAAGGAGTTGGGTGTTAAAATCCCACAGTATTGTAATTCAAGAGAATTTGGAAATATATTTTTCAGCAACTCAAAAAATAAAAGTCAATATAGTTACAAAAAAGTTATAAATAGTTATAAAAAGATGCACTCACAGTCAAGTTTCTTAATCTTGAGAGATCAAGATCATTAAATCTATCATCTCTAACTACAAGAACATCTAAAATCTCTAAGCTAGCTGATCCTGTCAGAGTGATATGTCCGAATACCTCTTGATATTCAGATTGTAAGAGAACTCTGCTCTTATTCAGATAAACACCATCTACCGTTCCTCCAACCCTGGAAAAGAAAGATATGCATATAGATTTGTCCCTTATGATAGTACCTTAGAATCAAGACCAAAATTTTTTGTAAACACGAAAAGGTACAATGTTTACTCACTCGAGGGATCCATCTTCAATCCTTAAGTCTTTGAAAGTCGTTACACCAGGAATGTAGCACTTCCCACTTCCATCAGTGATGGGTCTGACCGAAACTTTCACTAGTTCTGATACGTCCACACCCTGAATTTTGAAAATTAGTTTTAATATAACACTTGGTCTTTAAAAGTAACTCAGTAGATTTTGTAAACTAGAGTAATAAGTTATTCTATTCTTTCCAGTTTTAAATATGCTGCCAGTAATAAAAGATTCATACTGGAATTATCGTCAAACACGAGACCGTACTTACTAACCTGGACGGTACTTTCTTCTTGTACTATTAAGTCTCCTTTAATCGTAAGAGAATGGAAGGTTTTTCTGCCAGTTATTATCGTAGCTCTATTGTACAGCACAATATCTGTATCTACTCTCAGATTGTTGAGCGTTCCATCGAGAATTACAGAATCTACAGTAATTGAAAGCAAAATAGAGTGAGTGGTATACAAGATAAAAAACGAATTCTGAAACAAATGGCCAACTATATATTAGTGTTTTATTTTAATTAAATATTGGTAACGATTCTAAATTAATTTTATATATATACTTGCCTCTAGATTCCAACTTGGACAAAGTTAGAACTCCAAAAATTTCCTGATTGCCATCCTTATAAAGAATGTTTAGAAGGTCATTCTGCAATACATACAAGCTGTTGTAATTATCGCTTTATATTATGTACTTATCAATAATGTAATATATTACATATTATATTTACCCATTCAAAAGCAGCAGTAAATAATCAATACTGTAAATTTTGACTATTCTTCTCTTTCTCCTCGTTAAAATGGAGTCGTGATTTCTCACTATTTTTTAAGAATATTTAGCGTTGCTTTGGATTAATGTCTTACGGCGGATGCGTTACTAGTCACCAACCCTCTCCATTGAAGCGGGCTTGGGACCGAAACGGATATGAGTTGGCTTGCTCCCCAAATGCTTATTATGGGGACTGTCATTAATATGCGATTTACTATTTGCCTTACCATCGATAATGGAAGAACGCATGTAAATATCCTAAATAACCACATGTCCTAAGACAGAAGAATTAAAAGTTAGGTGTTGGGGGGATGGCTAGAAATTCTTCCCTCGGTTTTGTTCTTCTCAGAACAACACAAGGCAAAGATGACTGGATATCCAGCCATTTTAATTCTTTTATTACAGTTGTTGCTGCTGCTACCAGCTTCATATACAAAGGAAATAAAAATTACTAATACTTACTCAAGTGTATTTAGAATTAATTTTTCATAATTCGCATAATCTAATCTTAATTATTGCTGTTGTATGTAATTACACTATTAACTTTCTATTTTTCTTATATTCTAGTAATTCATAATCAAAATTAATATTACTATCATTAGTGACTATATCTTCAAATTACTGGTGTGACTATCAAATGACGCTTACGACAGCTACATTAACTATCAGAGGGATTATGATTGTGCTATTACCACTTAGTATGCTAATCATATTGTCACTATTTGCGCTGTTAGGGAGATATATTTCTTATTACTAATTAGTTAAGCAATATTATGATAATCAGTAAGGAGAATACGGCGCAGCTATCAAATTTTCGTGCTTACTACAATTATCATCCAATTATTGTGGTTACTATCATCAGTTAGTTACTTGCACGCGATATTGATTCATGATGTCGTAGGTTTAAAACCCACTACGGTCTGAGATGAAAAAGGACATTCACTTGGGGTGAGGGCCACACATTACCAAAAACAAAGATCTTCGAAAGGAGGCACAGTCCTAGCCCTTAATTAGAAAAAGAAATCCATGACGTAAAACCGGTTCAATAGTACCCTCAGCATGATCAGCAAAGTATTTCCGGTAAAAATGCGATTGTCAAGTTCTTACTGCTGTCGGCGAGGCAATTGCTACCACTAGTATTAGTTTGATAATTAAATTAAATACAGGGTATTCCTGTTAGGGATTTCAAATTGGCACCATTAACATGATTACCTCTAACAGTATTGAATATCAAGCTATCTGAATACAGTACTTCCAAATTTTATTTTTATAATCGAAATTAGCAGTCATGCTATGAATCTATGAAATTATTACCAATTAGATTATTAGGGTATTATAGGCACCTTAGAAATTATGTGGTTGCACATGTCAGCTCACCAAACTCAATGAGTGCCCATTTTTATGTGTGGATGTCAAGTAACACATTGTCCGCAGACAATTTGAGAAGAAAAAAATTTATTTACATGATTATCACAACGTTGTCAACACTGGCAAGGTTAGATTTTGATAGTCTACGAGCCTGGAAACAACCAGGAATTTATCTTTAGGTAAAGAATAAGCTTAAAAAAGTTAACAGGGTATGTCTCATAAAATAGGTTATGGAGTGAGCATAGCCAATGTGTCGCATCTTACTTACCAGACCAAGATCATCATCCAAATTTGTAATAGTGTCGGTGATCAAACGATCTACTGTCAGCTTTTCAAGGTAAAATTCACCAGTGACGGTTTGTAGATCACATTCTCTCTTGAAAATAGTTTCCCATAGCGCTCTAATATCCACGCCATTTATTAGGCCCTTGAAAACAAAACCAATATAAGCAAGAGAATAATTAAGATCCGATCATATATTGCAGTACTGAATGGAAAGATTTATTTGCCAATTCAAGCACATCTAAATCAGAGAAAAATTAAATATCACAAAGAAATGGGAAAGTCTGAAATTACTTAATTTACCTGAACGTTCAAATTTGTATTTGACGAGATCTCGACATCTGCAAACCGGATATTGGAAGAGATGTGGTTTGGCGTATTACTTAACCAGAAGACACTGCCTAAGGTTAGTACAGAATACCCATTGAAACCCACCGTCACATTCACATTACCACCAAACAGAACATCTCCTGAGGAGAGAAAAAAATAAATAGGCAAATGGATGAAAAGTGGAGTGATGTAACTTTCAATTTTCTTCCTCACAATCCTTATCCACTAATGTGAAGGGGAGTAGCTCTTATCACCACCATTCATCTCTTAAAAATATATCACGAATGATGCTCTGAAGAACTTCCTAACAATCTGTACAAGGATAAAATCGTAGAAATGAACGATGCCAAGGCCCGATTACTTAAACAGTGTAAACCTAGGATACCATATTGTTAGTTAGCTAGACACACCAATGGATCTCATAAACGCACCTGACGCAGTTCTGTGTATGGCTAGGATACCATGCGAGATCCTAGCCATACACAGAACCGCGTCAGATACGTTTATGAAATCCATTTGTGTGTCTAGCTAACTAACAATATGGTATCCTAGGTTTACTCTGTTTAAAAATCGAGCCTAAGCCTGGGTTCCAGATTATGAATGAATGATACGTCGGCTTTGATTACATTAAGATAAAGGATAACACAAGGAAATCTGCCGAAAAATAAAAACCACCGAAGTCCATTCATTTTATATTGATCACAAAAGCAGATGTCCGCTTCGTAAACCATTTTTTTTATGGCATTTGGCTTTCAGAATAACGCGTTCCCCCTTTATGAACCTTCTCCCCCACATGCAAAATATCTACTAGTAGTAAAGACCTTACCTGGAACACACTTCAAAACATTCTTATCCGATATCTACCCTCCATTAGACGCCTCTCCGTCCTTCTCCAAGATTTTCATATACTCTTGGCTTAGATTACTCAAGACCATGTATTTTTATGACTTATACATAATCAAAAGATTATATGCTGTCAGGACCTTGATCTTAAGGATTCCGAAGAATATACATTTTCAGTAGTCTTGGCATACATAGTACAAGAATATTAGAAATATTGGATAATCATTAATATGTTAAAAAAAAAAGTAAATATTGAATCTGTAAGATTGGGAAATTTAATTTCACTTCTGACGTTAAAAAGTTTGCCAGTTTGCAGGATTAACATTTGAGAAACCTATAAAAACACATTGTTTCTTGGTGGTCAAATTTTAAGAACAAACCAAGCATACACTAAGAACCATTTGATTGAATAAATATTCCCAAGTTATTTATCCCAGCAAGAATAAAGCAGTAAAACTTTTTTGCTTACCATCGACTGTAAGCTCCGGTATAATTATGGGCTGTCCAATAGTGCTTATGGAGCTACACAGTCGTCCTATGTTAATGGAAACCGGTTCATCATGGCGGTTCAGCCTAACTGACACCAGACCATCAATCAAGAATTCTCCAGAATAACGAATCGTGTCCCAGAAAGTTTTAATACCTCTAATCTGAAAAAAATTAGGGCAAGATCTAATATTTTCAAGTGTTAATAAGGTATGCAAAGAGTTCTAAATGAACTTTCACTTTTAAAATTGTCGATTACTGTAGAGTATTGTACATTTACGTACCTAATAAAAAAAAATATGACTAATTTCAACACATACTAAACCGTTTACTCACCACTTGTTTGATACTATTGGATAATAATGCCTCATCTCTCAGTTTCAAACCCTGTATCTTACCATTTAACGATACTGCACTCATTGATATAACCTCATCTGCATAAAATAAATAAAAAATTTAAATAATATGTAGGAGCATGTTAAGATTTGGAGCTTTAAAAGCATTACATTGAGTAAAAAAATAAATGAAAAGTCTCACCAAATGAAACTCTCTCCAGTGTTGTGGGTTCGTCTAGTTTTGCCGTATTTCTCAACAACTGATTCAAGTCCGTTTCCTGGATAAGGTTTCCAGTAAATGTCACATCCCCAGCCTTGAGATTCTGGAAGAAATTCAACCCTGTCAGAGTTTGTCCTCCTGTTTTCAAGAGCCATCCACTATTGAATTCGGCAGCACTGACACCATCAAAAGTACCTGCGATGAAAGTACAGCATATAGACTTAATACCTCCTTACCACCTAACCATTTTAGGGACGGACAATTGTTTTCAGAAGATGCTAAAATATGCCATGTTTTGAGACAAAGCAGCAGAACGATTTTATTTGAACAGTATCTATCCATCTACACTGTTGCCCTTTACCATCAAAATTAAGATCCTGTATTGTTACAGGTCCAGTGAATCTCCAAGAGCCTCTGACATTTTCCGTGCGATCCTTGTATACTATACTCCTCTCAAAGTTAGCGAGAGGAGTTCCACTTGCTGATGAGGCAATGACCACATTCAAAGACCGGCCGATTAAATTTTGTATGGATGTTCCTGTCGAGAAAAAGAGAATCCAGGATAATTACTGTCAAGTTATGCAAAACGCAGCCATGAACCCCAAGATATCGAGATAATTTACAATGTATCTGGTCAAATACGGGTCAACATTAATAGCCCAATAATAATAAGTATAAGTCGCTATCTTGTTTACTTTTACCAATAAATTTTAATGGATCACGCTATTATGCATGAAGGAAGTATGCATCATGACAAGATTTTTCCCTCTTAATGTACTGTAAGGATCCTTATCGCCATGTTCTATTGTTTGGCACATTCTTCTATGCAAACAAAATCGAACACTTACACGAGAAAGGTAATGTACTATATTCACATGAAAAATGCACTTGCACTGGTATACAGTCAGGTTTATAAGCGGTAACATGTTCAGTACCAAGAGAAAAAAAAATGAGAGCAAGAGTGAATTTAAATTTGCGTCATTGTTCACACCTAAAACTTATGTTTACAGTGCATTATCATCATCAGAAGATAATTTACGATTGTTTAGGTCATTACCTAATGATTGTCCTCCGAATAATTAGCATTTACGAGAAATACGAGCAAAGACTAGAACAGTTTTGAGGATAATTCAAATAAATAAACTTGCCTGTTTTTCTTAACGAATCCGCAAAGAACAAATCACTGATGACCACTCCATCCACTAGTCCAAACTGACCTACGTCTACCGTGCCAGACACCACGTTGGAAAGAACCTTCACGTTTGTAAAGGTTTTCTCCCCTGTAAAGTACACATTAATTTTGTTACAAATCTTCAAAGTTAACCAACTTTAGAATCATTCAGTTTCTAAACACTGCAAAACCACAATAACTATCAAAATCTAATTATCAAAATCTACTTAAAAATATGTAGCTCATTACCAGTTATATACGCGTCTTGATTGAGGAGAACCAGATCATCAAAGCCGACACCATTGACCGTGATCTCCCCAGATACGATTAAATCTTTAAACTCGGGTGAATACAGAGTTATATCACTAGTGACTGCTTGGGTTCCATTCACCAAGAGCGCTTGCAGTGCCAAGGAATTTAAGACATAGCCATTGACGAATCCAGCGGCGATGTTTCCTCTACTGATCTGGAGGGAAAAATTGGACAGGACAACTTTTTTGAAATCCCAAATATTTAATACATGGTATTGGCTTCTTAAAGAAAAAAACTACCCACATGGACCGTAACTACCACTTATAAGCTGGAGAGGAGAGAGTAATAGCACACGCCCATTAACCTTTGTTCCGCCTTATAAGAACTACTAGAATATTCTAAATATTGTAAACAAATATATACTGAAGAAATGAAATTATTGAGAGAATACAGAATATACATCGCATACGATGTATAATAATTTTATAAATATAAAACACCGGAGCTCATGGAGATTTGGGACCAGACACACAAAATCTTAAATTATATAAGCAATGCAATAAAAAATTAACTTAAGCTCACCGAAAGATTAGAACCTATAAAATTTCCAGGTCCCAATTCTCCAAAGATCTCCAAAAATACTAAAGTAATACTGTATATATATATATATATATATATTTTTTTTTTTAAGTTTCAACTGTTACTAAGTCCCCGTTTAGGGGTGGACACAAAACTGATTGAAGCTAGGAGATTAATATAATTGAAAATTTCATAAATATGGCTCGACAATTACAAACTAATTATCAGTATATAATGTCATAAGATTAATCTTACAAAGCCAAGTACTATTTAAATGTATATAAAAAAAAATTTTCATGAACATACCACATTACTTGTAAATGTTATTACTCCAGTGAAAGTGTACGTTCCGTCTTTCAGAACATAGTTGTCAATATTAATCCCATTCAGTTGGTCAGTTATTCGAAGATCTCCGTTAACCTGAGACGTGAGCAGATAATGTATATTAATATGAAAATATTAAGCCAATTTATAATGTAAAAAACATATATAAGAATTCAAAAGTTAATGATCAAAACCTTAGCAGTTAACAAACCTTCACTGGCCCTTCAAAAGTAATCAAGGTCTTAATTAATTGAGAATCTAGTGTGATGCCATGGTTAAGAATTCTAGAGATGCTGACGCCATCAATCAGATCATCCCTTACGGTCACTCCACCAGAGAAGGTAACAGAACCCTGGATTCTCCTACCCTCTGAGAAGAAAAAAATTCTTTATGGAGGAAACATTTACTCATCAATTCTTAACTCTAGCTCGTAATAAAGATTATATCTTTTCCAAACACTAGTGCATACAAAGACGATGAATTCATTGAGGAAATATATGGAAAACTGCCTCTGACCCCGAGCTGCACTTAAAATTAGAAAATAACGCAGATTAAAGCAGGGTACTGCAATGTCAAAATAATCCTAAATCTTCATATAAACACCCTCGCCAAAGCTCCTGAGGATTAAGAGGAAAAGTGTTTGTGTCCATTATATAGTAGTCCCAGAAAGCTTGGTATATGCAGATTATTAGATCGACCCTCATCCAAATCAATGATATGTCCTCTAGCTCTGGAAACACTCACCATTAATACCTCTGACGAATTCTTCATCCACATTGGCTGTCAAATCTTGCAGTCTATAACCTCCCACAGTACCAGTTACCGTTGAATGCCCAAGTAAATGTATTTCCTCAAATGTCTTCCTTCCGCTGACAGTTTGATCTCCATTAAGAAGCAGAAGATCGAGTTCACCATTTATCAGCTGATTAGATTTAATGAATTATTTATACATCTTATTGGCATAATCTAGAAAATCTAGAAAATATAAACCTGTTCACTGGTATGAAAATTTAGCATTGTATTTACAAGCTCTTGTTGTATCAATATCTAAAAGCTTATAACAATATTATTCCACATCTACTTGAAACATTTTTAAACTTAATATGAAACGTGCTTTAACTATTTTTACAATGTTGCTTGTTCATGGTATAAAGTGTAGTTAGAATACCTGCAACATATTCATTTCCAACTATTCACAAATTCCACTTATACAAATTACTTATGAATTAGTGTATTACAAACCTGTATATTTCCAAACATTCCATCGACTGTGACCATGTCTGCAACTACATTTTCAAAGATAACCGGTCTATCAACAACCTCGTTGGCATTTCTCAAATATAAACTACTGGGGATCCGAAGTCCATTCAGTAATCCTTTCACGGTAATTCCTTGTAAAGCTTGAAGGTCTCTTATAAAGTGGACACCTATACACATTAATGAAAATTGTCAAAATAGAGAACTCTTCAGTATATGGCTGTGATAGGAGGTTTCTGGAAGTATTAATCATGTGAAAATATTCTTTCACAATTCATGGATTTTTTCTCAATATTGTAAATATTTACAAAACAAGAGAAGCAAAAATACTTACCCGTGATTATTTGAGTTTCGCCAGTATTTACTAGAAGAGCATTTTTCGTAGCTGCCACAGGATCGATAGGTCTTAACGGATTCAATGTTCTGATTGATGGAGCGATTAAATTACCTTTAACTACCAGAGGACCTGTGTAATATTTATATTTATCACTTCAATGCCCATTTTAAGTTCCCCTTTGCCTTTAAAAAGAGGTTTCGTAGACAAAATATAAACATCCAGCAAATCACGTATTTTCTAAACATTCAAGACAAATAGACCAGTTACTAACCTGTGAATGCTTGATTAGCTCCATTCAGCACAACAGTATTGAAGAAGTTGGATAGATCCCTTCCATTCAGCGTTAAGACGTTCAGATTTGTAGCAACAAGCGTCTCAACGGACAGCACAGAAATTATACGTTGTTCGGTTACAGTTAACAGGATATTGTCTTGTGATATTCTTATTCCACCAACTACACATGCGGAAATCAAATTAAAATTTAATTAAAAATTAAAAACGCCAGTTTTTTTCTTATAACTCTTTCCAGTATTAGCAAGCAAGTTATTGCAAGGCACCAGATTAATAATTACCAGTGTCAGCTATATGTAGATAGTTTGCTTGTAGCTTATCAAAGGTCTTTGTTCCTAGTATCACATGATCCCCAGTTAACGTCACAATTTCACCGAAAGGAGTTCTTGCCAGGCCAGTGCCACTTATGAAGTCAACATTAATGTGCGCCCCATTGGACACAATTACTTGGTCCAAATCCAATCTCCTAATTTCTGTATTCTGATCAATTCTTAGAGCATTCGCAAAGGAAGCACTGACACCATTAACCTGATATACAACAATAGAAACTAAGATTATTCCATAATTACAGAATGAATGCAATGAAACCTCCACACAAATTTAAAGGTAACTCAAAACCACCAGCACAACTATCCATTATAGTTTATGGCTTTATATTAGGGCTACCGAATTGCATTTTCACGATATCTGGAATCATAATGGTTGTCACACTTACACGATTCGCGATGAGAGAATTCACAGAACATCTGTCTAATGTACTGCCAGTCTGACAAATAATTCTTGCATTTGAAATGTGGACGCCATCTGCAAATTGGTTAATTAAAGATTTATTATAATATCTCATTCAACTCTTTGAAACATTCCTTCAAATCTATAAAATCAATTCATCATCCAACAAAACATTGCAAGGTTCTAACCCAAATCTTTATGTGATAAAAGTTTTCTAATATTTTCGAGAAGGGCTTTGGCTGCAGCTATCCTATCAAGAGCTTCGATGATTTGCCTTCTTAAGTTTTCATAAGTTTCTCTTCCAAAGTCAATCCTAACACGTTGGGAAAGGATTATAATCTGTGGGACGAAAAGTGTTCTATGAACTCCAGTTACCATTGTTAGGCAGTAGGCAATAATACACTAACATGATATTTAGATTATGGTTCAGATTGTGCATTGCTATTCCAATGAAGATTAAAACCAAGGTTCATACATTAACAACATGTGATAAAGCCGCGGTGACTGTAAGAGCACCATTTATAACGACTGGAACAGTGAAGTTCTTTGCATCTGTAACCTTTGTTGCGGCTTGAACTTTCCTCACCAGACTAGACAATCCATCATTCTCTACTGTATTAGAGAATGAATTGCACCAAGCCAAAGCATCATCGTGGTATTTCTGAATGGATTTAAAGCAGCAATTTATTAGACATTCAGCAACTTTAAGGATGAAAAATAGTATCAAATGTATTATAGAATCTAATTACACAATAAAGGCGACTTCTCTCACTGGAGAGGAATATACTTACTCCTAATGGACTGATGAACTCAAATTCTAAATAAAATATAAGGGGTCTTCCGCTTATGCCCGATGGATTGGTTACCGAAAGTACAGATTGGCCAAGAGTACTTTGCAAATAGGCTATTGAGACTGAAGAAACACCCTGGAATTTTGTATATAAATTTTAGGAAGGTTTACCAAGTAGGAAAAACTTCATAATCAAAAACAATGTCACAAATTTTTTTTGGGTATCACAATAGTATAAAAAAATCCTTCATAGGATAGCAGGACCGACTTCCAAATCAGGATTGAGAGTAATTTATTAATGATCACATTTCAGCTATTTACATTTTAAGAAGAGGTTAGATACTTACAGCAGTGGACACTTTAAATGTAGTTTTAACAAATCTCCAACCATTATACTGGAAGAAAAATACTCCTGCTTGACCACTAACTAAAGCAAGAACAAATTCACCATTTGGACCCTGTTGGAAGACCAAGCAAGCTTTACCAAAATAAAGTATATGTGTAGAGTAGGATTTATTTTGTATCAACAAAGGTCGTGATATCCGAATGGATTCGCATTACATTAATATTCCACTCAAAACATGGTGGACTAGGCAAATTGAATAGTACCTTGTGTACCACCCACTGCCTGGCGCCATTCGTTCTTATACATTGGAAAGGTACAAACTTTCCATTGTCAAACTTGTAGATAACAGAGTCGACTTCATAATCCTTTTTACCATCTGCAAAAGATTATAAGTATTAAAGAATGTATTCAGGTGAGTGATTATGTCCAGTCTAATTTGTTATGTCAGTAACAACAATCTTACTTTTGTCGATTTTGTACTCATTAGCAACCGCGATGAAATGCTCTGAACTGGCTCCTTCAACAAAGCTGAAAGCCGTCCAGTCACGTGCTGCACTTGTCCTTATACGTTGGAAAGGCTTCAGCCTCTTAAGATGAAAATCATAAACGTAAATTACGCTGTCAATTTCCACATTACCTGAAAAAGAAATGTCATACTTTGACAGTGATCGGAAAAGAAATAGATTTGACTGGAATAATTTTCAGCGAAATTATAAATATCACTTAGTGGAACAATGCTAATTTATTTTTGTAACTTCTACATTTACATACCGATGTCATCTCTGTGGTTGGCAACTGCCAAGAACTGACGCGATATGATTCTGAATGCCTCTAAACCATAAGCATACTTTGTACCAAAGGCAGCCTCGTCAAGATTGTCATAATTTGTGTAAACTACACCATCAAGCACAGTAGTCTGGAAGAAAAAAAAATATTCAGATAATTCAAACTATTGTAGATATTCTCAAACCTATCCATTTTTGACAAAGCTATGAAGCCAAATATGCGACAGATTTGAAATGGAATAAAAACTACAGATTTTATTTCATTAATGAGATATATCCTCACCTGCAAAACAAACATGACGCTCAAGATTTCGCCAGATTTTCGAACGGAGTCGTAAGAATTCGAGAAAGCCAACAGCGTGTTACCTCCAACTTCCCTGCAAAATCAATCTGAAGTTTTTAGTAGAACCGCATAACTTCCATCTATTAGTATTACATTTCAGGGGTAACGATTAGAAAAGCTATACACAGTGAAAATATTTCATTATCAGTTAAAAAAAAAAACTTGAACATCTTCGGACTTGCTTCAGTAAGTATTAAATTGTCAGCACCTTTGAGAATTACATAGCACCCCTCTTATCTCTCTAGCAAAGTATTTGGGCCTAGCATTTGGTTTGTACCGACTAGAAAAATTCCGAATTTTATTTGCCTAATCGTTCAAGTCATTCTATCAAGCAGTAATCGCATGATAAATGAATCTTTTTCGTGAGAAGGACAATATGCAGATAAAAATTAATAGTTAACCTGAGTTACATAAGTGAATTAAGACGTTATGCAAGTTTACGAACTCCACATTAACGTACCATATTGCTACGTCTTGGGCAGAATGAGTCTTCAGTGCTCTTGAGAAGGTTACGTCCAAGTTATTATCCCACGTTATCCTATACACTCCACTTCCAGCGCCTTTCTGTTAAGTTAATAAATCAATAACCGTTTAACATCCACTCAATATTACCAGAAGAAATACACTCAAAACTCTTTTGGCATAGTCATTCTGACTCAAATAATGGTTTCAAATTTTTTTTTTTTCAAGCAAGTCAAACCGTTTTACTTTTCCATCTGGTAGACGTATAAAACCACTCCTTACCCTTGAACCTCCAGTTGCTATGTGCCCTAGAGTCTCTGGGCAAACTATTTCCACGAAACTCTCCAGTTTCAATACTGGTACACATTTATTTGCTCCTAAAGTCTTTACGATGGTTCTCTGTAGGAAGTTGTAGGTCTGTCGAGGATTATAAACAGCTTAGTACCAAAAATTCGAATTTAAAAATGGTCAGATTTATCTATTTCAGTATAAAATCGTGAACTTCTGTACACGAAGCGCCTGAAAATATAGAACATATTTTTAATGTGACGATATTTAAATAATATATATATGCATGAAATAAATATATTACACTTATTACTATTATTAACGGTGGGAGAATTTGAGATAGAAATCAAAATGCCAGGCAGTAAGAGCACTGATAAGTATTAAACGTCTTTTAACTCTCCTTAAGAGTATCAAATGAAAACTCCGCCTCCGCCATGTTGTGAAAATTGAAAATGACAAAACACTTTAGAATGATTAAAACAGTACACAGTTTCAGATGCTTCGTTTTTTACGTTATAGTATAAATACTGTACAAAATTTATATTTTATATATTATCAAGACTTTTCCAGCTATTTATTGGTTATAAAAAAATCTAAATAAGAGAATATCAATGGCCTAGGCGCAGGTAATTACACTTTTCACGGCATACTTTTATATTTTATTTAGCCAAGATTCAGGCAGGTTTTCTTAAATATTCTCATTTAATTCACTATATATTTATAATATGCATACAAGAGCACCGAATAAATTATTTTCAAGACATGGGAGTCATGTAAAAACATCATGCGATGATAGTAGACTTAGTTTGTAGGTATCGATCATCATTTCATGGTTTTCCTCAAGAGACCATGAGATTTCCTCCGACATCATGGCCCGATTTGTTAAACAGTGTAAACCTAGGATACCATATTGTCAGTTAGCTAGACACAGATTTCATAAAAGCATCTGACGCGGTTCTGTGTATGGCTAGGATCCCCCCCCCCATGAGGGAATCCTAGCCATGCACAGAACCATATTAGATGCATTTATGAAATCCATTTGAGTCTCTAGCCAACTAACAATATGGTATCCTAAGTTTACACTGTTTAAGAAATCGGGCCCATGATTTCCTTAAGGTCTGCGCATTTTTGGGTTATTTCATGTAACATATGCAACACGGGATGCCTTAGAAGATTACACAACTTCACAGTCAACAATATTGCGTATATTAGCAATAATGGCATGAATCTAATTCTTCCTGTGTGTACCCGAGCGTGGGAATGTCGGTTTGTGAATTTGTATGGTCACCCTCCATACATACAAAATAGCTCTGAAGTTAATTTTGGTCAAATTTTCGAATTCCTCTCAGCCAATTTCTAATACTATAAAACTGGGGAATAATGCTATTAACACTGAAATTTCGAGACCATAAATAGCTGCACACTAACCGAAGAAAAAAAAAAGGAAAACTAATCAAGATTTAGTTAAGCCAAATATTTGGCTTTTGAGCAGATCTTGGTTGGACACAAAAAATGTTTTAAATACTTACCGTATCCAACATATACACGTGCAAGGCACCAGGATATTCCGTAGTATAAGCTTCAGTAATTAACCAAAAAATAAATTTCTGGTGTTCAAACACTTCCATTGATATTGCACTCGGTGGAGCGGGAAAAGTTTTCAGATTTGGTATGACATTGTCATCCAAATTTGATAGTTTGTAGAATCCTGTGTATAAAAACATCTGAGTAAAATACCAACAATTTTAAAATTTTAAAAAGGCCATCGTATTACCACTGTACTAGCCAGGAGGCTAATTTCAAAGGACTTTCAAACATCAATAACACTTTCTACACAATGACAATCATTGCCAGTGATCTATGACAGAATAACTTTTTGTGGAGTATCATCTCCACTAATCGCTGGTGATCTATTTGTAAAAAAAAAAAATACTTGTACGCCATGGTAGTGCTTATACTCTGAAGTTAAAATGTGTACATAATGTGCATAGTACAGTACAAGCTCGTTACCTTTTGTATCTCGAGTAAGGGCATACTGAAGGGGATGGTCTCTCCGATATCTACTTCTAATACCATGAACTTCTTTGATGCCACTAGCCATATTGTTCATAATATTCTTCCGGAATCTACTCAACTTTTCCTCTGTAATAATAGGAGCAACAACTTAAGACTGCAATACTCAAAGGTTAATACCGATATGTCAATCGGTATACGAGATAAGTCTTAGCATGCTTTAACGTGTTTTTTACTAATCTACGTAAATAAACTTCAAGTTCGTGAGAGATGTTGCGTTAATTAATTATAAATAACCGAAATGTTTGCCTAAATGCACAGTTACCAGTTCCAAATGTTGGCCAGTCTGCGCATGTGGGCGGCAAAATTCTCATGAATAATAACACAACAATACGTTAGAATAATATTGAGCAGATATAACTGAATATAATGATGATGCAAAAACGAATGAAGTAGTAAAAAACAACAACATTAAGTTACTGATATTAGTGGAGCCAAACAAGTTCAGTCTGTTGCTTAAGCCTGTCCAGAGTTTGCCAAGCATACTGGCTCCCTCTTCCTCATCCCTTGGTTCTTGATCTTCATCAGATGAATACAAATCCTCCTCGAGATTTTCACCATTTCCTTCACTGCCGCCTTCGGAGTGGCTTAGAGGGTTTAACATCCCATTCTCCTCGATCGCAAGGTCAGATGTTTCGAGATTAAAAATTCTCGCTGGGACACACCAAGCCTTTTTAAAAATTTAAATTCCGTTAACATCTACCAGCACTGAAGGAAAATTTCACCATAAAAATTGCCTTTACGGATTACTTTGTTCACGAAATATATAATAAAAAATATTTATACGAGTGAAAAAGGATATATTACTACGAAGGTATAAAACGCCCAAACAATATTTGAAAAGTTTTTGAAACATTTTGGTACTTACTGCCGATAACAGTGCCAGGAAGACGAGCACATTCACAATTTTTATAGAACTTGGCGACATCCTGCATTCCAGACGGTACCTACCAATCCCAAGCTTTTCTGAAAATTTGATTTAATAGAAGTAGTGGTAGTTGTAGTAGTAGATGTAACAGTAGTAGTAGTAGATGTAACAGTAGTAGTAGTAGTAGTTGTAGTAGTAGTAAGTTAAGAATCACATTTTCATTACAATAAAACTAGACTCATATTCCAAGTTTGGCATTCATGTGAACCACTTGCCCGTTCCCTAGCTTTGAGCTCAAGAGCTTAGCAATATGAAAGTCACAAATACCTACCCTTGGAGAACACTGAATCAAATGACTTTCGTAAACCGAAATATTGCATTGCGTAAAATACTTTTTTTTTATTAACTACTAATTTCATTCTCCGAACATTATACACATTATAGATAAAAGAGTTTTTAACTTTTTCCTCTCCCTCAATCCCGGAAACTATGTAAGACACCTTTTTCGACACATTAACTGGCTTTTAGCCGACTTTTTTTTTTTTTTTTTTTTTTTTTTTTTTTACGAAATTATACTGAATTTTCAGGTAATTGTAAATAGAAATAGTAGTGACAAACTATTCATCAGATTCAGCATATGTAAATTTATGAGAAAAGCATAATAAGAAATTGCGTTACCTTCTTGGTCATTGATCAAGTTTGTCAGTATTTTAATATTTGTACTGATATATCAATTCTTTACAAATGCAACAAAGTTGTACTATGGAATCATCGCAATTGTTTTATAACGCGCATGTATTCATATTTCGAAGTTCCTTACTCGGCGTCCCATATTAGGTAAATTAAAGTTAGCTTTGGATGTAGACCCGTAATTCCGAGCAAAGATAATTGTCAAACTGGGAATCCTCATTAATGTAAAGGGGGGTTTGCACGGTAAAACGGTTCGTCGAACGCGGTTCGACAGACAAGTGTTTGAAGTGATGCTCGAACGTGTGAACGGGGTATTTGTTTGTTCGAACACGTTCCGTATTCGACAACCAAATACCCCGTTCACACGTTCTGTGTTCGACAACCAAATACCCCGTTCACACGTTCGAACATCACTTCAAACACTTGTCTGTCGAACCGCGCTCGACGAACCGTTTGACCGTGTAAACCCCCCTTTAAATACAATGCAAAGATAGCACTCCAAAAAGGGTTGTAGCCACCGAATGGCTACCATAATAGATAGTTTCAAAATTAAAATCATTAGGAAAATTCCACTTGGCTGTAACAAAATTCTGGTCGTAAACAAATTTGCGCGTAAGCTTCAGTAAAAAAAAAAAAAAAACCGCCCCACAAACTGTACTGGGGAGAACTACTTTAAATCAAATCAGACTCTTTGGAAGATTAAAGCATGAGCTAATCTTTAAACAAAATTAAGTTTTTTTCCCCTAATGGTGTTTGGTAAATTTGTAGGCTATAACCTTTTTAATCCCTTGCTGATATTCCTTTATCATAAAGCATGTTTCCTATTTTTAAAAGTATTTATTATATGTCAAACTAATAAGTACTCAAGATAGCCTCCCGGGCCTAGACATTTTTAGACAAACTGAGTAATGAAAATCACGACTGGGTGGATGAAATGTAATAACCACATTGGTTATTGAAGGATATTGTAGAGGAGAGTACCTCAGTTTTCTCTCGCCTAAACTAACTTGGGTATCTAACTATTATATGTTTCATCGTCGACTATTATATGGTGTTTAAGTCTTCAAATTCTAGAATTTTGGAGGTTTTTGAGTGAATCTGACCTTCAGAATTGTCGAATATAGGTCAGGTTATGATAGGTTTTTGTATCTCTAGAAGGTCTGGTGAGGTTTAATGCAAATCTGCCCAGTACAGTTAGGGAAGCAGACTTTCAACGCCATACACTAACACTCAAAATCCATTATTTAAATTAATCAATGTGACTTTCACTAGCAACGAACTAAGAACATTCCGAATGCATTTCTACATAAAGGAAAAAAAAAGCTGAAATAAAATGGGTAAAAGGTTACTCAGGGATTGAAATGTCCAGGGTAAGAGTTAACCCACCCTCTTTAATGTGTAAAATGTTCTTAATAGCCCAACTTAGCGTGAAACAAGAACCTGATTTGAAATATAAACCTGATGAAGGTTTAAACGTTAGCCAGGTGTTTCCCATCCTTTTTCCTCCATCTCTAATGTAAAGGTTCATTTAAAAGATGCATTTTAGCTCCCGTAAAATTACAACACATTTTCAGAATTTCTGGTTCATAATTCCAGTTTGTCAGAACTCGGATTTAATAGATTCTTCTCCTCCCCCTTACTTTTTTTTCCTTTGCTTAATCGTAAGCTGATAGTTTACATCACAAAAGTAGTATCCAAAAATCTTGGTTGTATTCCTTAAAAATTTTTATTGACACTTATTACAGAAAATTTTACAATTTAGTTAGATGAAACTATTTCATTCTAAGTTAAAATCGGGCATTGTTTACCCTTCATTGCAAATGTAATATCGCAGATATACTTGTTGTTAAGTAATTAACTTGGTAAATGAAAAAACAAATTTATATTACTCTACTTCTTGAATGTTTCTGTAAAAGACCCAAAACTTACACTACCACAATGGTCTCGACTCAAAATTCGAACAAAATTTCAAACATTATACTTGTCAAAAGCAGGACAAAAGTAGAAAGAAAGAAAAATACAACAAATGATTACACTTGAGAGACTATCTCTCGCCTTACCTTTAATAACTGGTCTCTGTTACCTATCTGCACGGTGAGTTCACTTGAACTAAATGGAAACAGATCTACAAACCTTGGAAAAGGGTATTTGTCCCGTTCGTTCAAATGGCAAGGATGATGTACTTTCAGGGAAGGGTGTTTGCTAAAATAATCTAATTCAAAATTTGGAAAATAAAAATGCTGTATTGAATTAACTTAAACAAACAGTTAAAAAATTCTGTGAAGAATGAAGATAAACAAACAATTAACTCATTAATTATGTATGTAAGTACTATCAATTTTTGTTTAGTTGATCAAATGTCATTTTTTTAAGAAACAGCTATATTTACCATATTTTTATATTATATTGCCGGCCATTCATTTTGTGTTCATTCCGTTTCAAATTATTTAAAATGCTCATTCATTTATATAGTTTTGCTTTAAAGTAGACTATTTCTGCTCATTAAAATTCTATTTTGAAATCGCGATGCCATTTGTATGGCTAAAAGAATGGCATCACTAATCCTGGTCAGTATTTGAACCCACTGCACACTAAGAAAAGCTGTCAATTTACTTGGGAATGTTGTTGTAGGTGCTTGCAATAGGAGAAAATTTACCTGTAAACAGAATCCTTGATCGAGGTTAAGTAGCTCGTGAAAAATTAACCTAGAGTCCTAGACTTTAAAGCCAAAGTATGCATCTGCTGTTTAACAGAATCTCTCTCTCTCTCTCTCTCTCTCTCTCTCTCTCTCTCTCTCTCTCTCTCTCTCTCTCTCTCTCTCTCTTATTATTTAACTGTACCGTGAGCTTAGGATGGATAATAAGCACAGGGAACAGAGCCTTTCCTTATACAGTACATTCCGAACATGAGTAAAATCCATGAGACTGGAGGCCTGACCCGCCCCCCAATTAGACAGTTTGATATGATATGCTTGAGCATTTGACATTTTCACTTTATTTGTCATTATTACCAGTCTATATTCTACTATGTCCAGTCGTAAATTATGTAATACTCGAAGGTTTTACAGACATTATATAATATACTAACGACCCACGTATTCTTAACATGACGAGACTTATAATAAGTTCTGCGATTAGTTTTTGCTTTAATTAATTTTGTCCCATAAAGTTTGCGGATTTAAGTGACCCATGGGTGCATTTTACCGTAAGATTAAGTGTGAATTTAATTCATGGCATCTTTCTGTTTCCTTAGTAAATAGCCTTGATGTTCTCTTATGCACCTGTATTCATGCACAAAAAGATGTAATAGCAACTTCCCATACATTTATCGAGGTGGTATTAATGTCATCATCTTTAGTAAATTACGTATATTCTGTGACACGTAGGATGAATGGAATAAATTACTTGAGTAATATACGTGAATATGAAAAAAATTATGTTCATGATAATTCAAGGTCAAAGTTTAAAAAAAAAAAAAGATAAATCTTTTACGAAAACGGGGCTTTTGCATATGAATGTTTGTTGCTATACATCTAATATGGAGAAAAATGATTTCAATAATGTAATTTATTATAGTTTTGTATTTAGTGTTATGGGAAAACTAACTTCGTTAATTTAATAAGAACAATTTTTTTTTATTTATAGGAGATGTTCCTCAGATCTTGAAATAAAATAATTCGAGAGAGAGAGAGAGAGAGAGAGAGAGAGAGAGAGAGAGAGAGAGAGAGAGAGAGAGAGAGAGAGAGAGAGAGAGAGAGAGAGAATGTATTAAAACACCCAAGACCTGGAGTTAGAGGAAAATGCAATAAATATATGGAAATGCAATGAAGAGAGGAAGATTAAAAATAATGGGTGCCATAAGTAAAAATTACGAATAGAAGAGGGAAGATAGAGCCATTGAAAGAAAATAAGAAGTGAGGAGGAAAAAAGGAGTAATTGAGAGAGTATATATAGAAAGAAGAGAAAGAGATATAAGAGTAATAAAGAGCGCATATGAAGAGAGGATGAAGAAGAATTGAAAGGATAGATGAAGAAAGGAGGACGAGTAAATGAGAGGACATAAAAGGTAAAAAGAACCAGAAAAAAAATAAAGAAATAAGAAAATGGGAAAATCTGATGCCAAAGCAAAATGAATAATTGAGGAGTTCTCCATAAAAAGCAGTTGTGTGCATGACTGTACTACAGGCAGTCTTGCAACGCACTGAAAAAATATTAACACACTATGTATTATTAATTGGACAATCGGGACAAGTTCAAATTCATATTTTGCCGTTGCCATACTTACCATGTGTTACGTCACGACAGTTGTTACCTATCTGTCTGCCAGTCTATCTATCTATCTCTGCATCTATCTGCCTATCTATCTATCTAATTATCTATCTATCTATCTATCTATCTATCTATCTATATATATATATATATATATATATATATATATATATATATATATATATATATATATATATATATATATATATACATATATATATACATATATATATATATATATATATATATATATATATATATATATATATATATATATATATATATATATATATATATATATATGAGCATACAAACACATATATGCACATATATACATAAATATACACATATATGCATATATATATTTACTTATTTATCTATGCATATATACTTATATATGTATATATATATATATATATATATATATATATATATATATATATATATATATATATATATATATATATATATATATATATATATATGTATATGTATATATGAATGTATGCGTATATTTATGTATATATGTGCATATATATGCATGTAAGCACATATGGATGCATATATATATATATATATATATATATATATATATATATATATATATATATATATATATATATATATATATATATATATATATAAATATATATATATATATATATATATATATATATATATATATATATATATATATATATATATATATATATATATATGCAGCACGTGCTCTATATACACATACAAGCACATATATAACACACACATACAAGTGCACATATATATATATATATATATATATATATATATATATATATATATATATATATATATATATATATTTATGCAGCACGTGCTCTATATTCACATACAAGCACATATATAACACACACATACAAGTGCATATATATATATATATATATATATATATATATATATATATATATATATATATATATATATATATATATATATATATATATATATATATATATATATATTTATTACATATAT